>JAKZAP010000007.1:24886951-25014422 GCA_023053575.1 Branchinecta lynchi | reverse complement strand
ACCGTGACAAGGCAGTAAGTAGAAAATAAGATCGAGACTAGGAGTACTCACATCGATCTCAGCTTGAACAAAACGGCTTCAAACCGTGACAAGGCAGTAACAAGAAGACACGATCAAGACAAGGAGGACTCACATCGAACGCAGCTTTAATAAAAGGGCTTCAAACCTTGACAAGGCAGTAACAAGAAGACACGATCAAGACAAGGACGACTCACATCGAACGCAGCTTTAATAAAAGGGCTTGAAACCGCGACAAGGCAGTAACAAGAAGACAAGATCGAGACAAGGAGGTCTCACATCGAACTCAGTTTTAATAAAACGGCTTCAAACCGCGACAAGGCAGTAACAAGAAGACAAGATCGAGACAAGGAGGACTCACATCGAACTCAGCTCGAATAAAACGGATTCAAACCGCGATAAGGCAGTAACAAGAAGACAAGATCAAGACAAGGAGGACTCACATCGAACGCAGCTTTAATAAAAGGGTTCAAACCGTGACAAGGCAGTAACAAGAAGACAAGATCGATACAAGGAGGACTCACATCAAACGCAGCTTTAATAAAACGGCTCCAAACCGCGACAAGGCAGTAACAACAAGACAAGATCGAGACAAGGAGGACTCACATCGAACTCAGCTCGAATAAAACGGCTTCAAACCGCGATAAGGCAGTAACAAGAAGACAAGATCAAGACAAGGAGGACTCACATCGAACGCAGCTTTAATAAAAGGGCTTCAAACCGTGACAAGGCAGTAACAAGAAGAAACGATCAAGACAAGGAGGACTCACATCGAACGCAGCTTTAATAAAAGGGCTTCAAACCGTGACTAGGCAGTAACAAGAAGACAAGATCGAGACAAGAAGGACTCACATCGATCTCAGCTTGAATAAAACGGCTTCAAACCGTGACAAGGCAGTAACAAGAAGACACGATCAAGACAAGGAGGACTCACATCAAACGCAGCTTTAATAAAAGGGTTCAAACCGTGACAAGGCAGTAACAAGAAGACAAGATCGATACAAGGAGGACTCACATCAAACGCAGCTTTAATAAAACGGCTTCAAACCGCGACAAGGCAGTAACAACAAGACAAGATCGAGACAAGGAGGACTCACATCAAACGCAGCTTTAATAAAAGGGTTCAAACCGTGACAAGGCAGTAACAAGAAGACACGATCAAGACAAGGAGGACTCACATCGAACGCAGCTTTAATAAAAGGGCTTCAAACCTTGACAAGGCAGTAACAAGAAGACACGATCAAGACAAGGAGGACTCAAATCGAACGCAGCTTCAATAAAACGGCTTCAAACCGTTACAAGGCAGTAAAAAGAAGAAACGATCAAGACAAGGAGACTCACATCAAACGCAGCTTTAATAAAAGGGCTTCAAACCGTGACTAGGCAGTAACAAGAAGACAAGATCGAGACAAGAAGGACTCCCATCGATCTCAGCTTGAATAAAACGGCTTCAAACCGTGACAAGGCAGTAACAAGAAGACATGATCAAGACAAGGAGGACTCACATCGAACGCAGCTTTAATAAAACGCTTCAAACCGCGACAAGGCAGTAACAAGAAGACAAGATCGAGACAAGGAGGACTCAAATCGAACTCAGCTTGAATAAAACGGCTTCAAACCGTGACAAGGCAGTAAGTAGAAAATAAGATCGAGACTAGGAGTACTCACATCGATCTCAGCTTGAACAAAACGGCTTCAAACCGTGACAAGGCAGTAACAAGAAGACACGATCAAGACAAGGAGGACTCACATCGAACGCAGCTTTAATAAAAGGGCTTCAAACCTTGACAAGGCAGTAACAAGAAGACACGATCAAGACAAGGACGACTCACATCGAACGCAGCTTTAATAAAAGGGCTTGAAACCGCGACAAGGCAGTAACAAGAAGACAAGATCGAGACAAGGAGGTCTCACATCGAACTCAGTTTTAATAAAACGGCTTCAAACCGCGACAAGGCAGTAACAAGAAGACAAGATCGAGACAAGGAGGACTCACATCGAACTCAGCTCGAATAAAACGGATTCAAACCGCGATAAGGCAGTAACAAGAAGACAAGATCAAGACAAGGAGGACTCACATCGAACGCAGCTTTAATAAAAGGGTTCAAACCGTGACAAGGCAGTAACAAGAAGACAAGATCGATACAAGGAGGACTCACATCAAACGCAGCTTTAATAAAACGGCTCCAAACCGCGACAAGGCAGTAACAACAAGACAAGATCGAGACAAGGAGGACTCACATCGAACTCAGCTCGAATAAAACGGCTTCAAACCGCGATAAGGCAGTAACAAGAAGACAAGATCAAGACAAGGAGGACTCACATCGAACGCAGCTTTAATAAAAGGGTTCAAACCGTGACAAGGCAGTAACAAGAAGACACGATCAAGACAAGGAGGACTCACATCGAACGCAGCTTTAATAAAAGGGCTTCAAACCTTGACAAGGCAGTAAAAAGAAGACACGATCAAGACAAGGAGGAATCACATCGAACGCAGCTTTAATAAAACGGCTTCAAACCGTGACAAGGCAGTAACAAGAAGACACGATCAAGACAAGGAGGACTCACATCGAACGCAGCTTTAATAAAACGGCTTCAGATCGCGACAAGGCAGTAACAAGAAGACAAGATCGAGACAAGGAGGACTCACATCGATCTCAGCTTGAACAAAACGGCTTCAAACCGTGACAAGGTAGTAACAAGAAGACACGATCAAGACAAGGAGGACTCACATCGAACGCAGCTTTAATAAAAGGGCTTCAAACCTTGACAAGGCAGTAACAAGAAGACACGATCAAGACAAGGAGGACTCACATCGAACGCAGCTTTAATAAAAGGGCTTCAAACCTTGACAAGGCAGTAACAAGAAGACACGATCAAGACAAGGAGGACTCACATCGAACGCAGCTTTAATAAAAGGGCTTCAAACCTTGACAAGGCAGTAACAAGAAGACACGATCAAGACAAGGAGGACTCACATCGAACGCAGCTTTAATAAAAGGGCTTCAAACCGTGACAAGGCAGTAACAAGAAGACACGATCAAGACAAGGAGGACTCACATCGAACGCAGCTTTAATAAAACGGCTTCAAATCGCGACAAGGCAGTAACAAGAAGACAAGATCGAGACAAGGAGGACTCACATCGATCTCAGCTTGAACAAAACGGCTTCAAACCGTGACAAGGTAGTAACAAGAAGACACGATCAAGACAAGGAGGACTCACATCGAACGCAGCTTTAATAAAAGGGCTTCAAACCTTGACAAGGCAGTAACAAGAAGACACGATCAAGACAAGGAGGACTCACATCGAACGCAGCTTTAATAAAAGGGCTTCAAACCGTGACAAGGCAGTAACAAGAAGACACGATCAAGACAAGGAGGACTCACATCGAACGCAGCTTTAATAAAACGGCTTCAAACCGTGACAAGGCAGTAACAAGAAGACAAGATCGAGACAAGGAGGACTCACATCGAACTCAGCTTTAATAAAAGGGTTCAAACCGTGACAAGGCAGTAACAAGAAGACAAGATCGATACAAGGAGGACTCACATCAAACGCAGCTTTAGTAAAACGGCTTCAAACCGCGACAAGGCAGTAACAACAAGACAAGATCGAGACAAGGAGGACTCACATCGAACTCAGCTCGAATAAAACGGCTTCAAACCGCGATAAGGCAGTAACAAGAAGACAAGATCAAGACAAGGAGGACTCACATCGAACGCAGCTTTAATAAAAGGGCTTCAAACCGTGACAAGGCAGTAACAAGAAGACACGATCAAGACAAGGAGGACTCACATCGAACGCAGCTTTAATAAAAGGGCTTCAAACCGTGACTAGGCAGTAACAAGAAGACAAGATCGAGACAAGAAGGACTCACATCGATCTCAGCTTGAATAAAACGGCTTCAAACCGTGACAAGGCAGTAACAAGAAGACACGATCAAGACAAGGAGGACTCACATCAAACGCAGCTTTAATAAAAGGGTTCAAACCGTGACAAGGCAGTAACAAGAAGACAAGATCGATACAAGGAGGACTCACATCAAACGCAGCTTTAATAAAACGGCTTCAAACCGCGACAAGGCAGTAACAACAAGACAAGATCGAGACAAGGAGGACTCACATCGAACTCAGCTCGAATAAAACGGCTTCAAACCGCGATAAGGCAGTAACAAGAAGACAAGATCAAGACAAGGAGGACTCACATCGAACGCAGCTTTAATAAAAGGGTTCAAACCGTGACAAGGCAGTAACAAGAAGACAAGATCGATACAAGGAGGACTCACATCAAACGCAGCTTTAATAAAACGGCTTCAAACCGCGACAAGGCAGTAACAACAAGACAAGATCGAGACAAGGAGGACTCACATCGAACTCAGCTCGAATAAAACGGCTTCAAACCGCGATAAGGCAGTAACAAGAAGACAAGATCAAGACAAGGAGGACTCACATCGAACGCAGCTTTAATAAAAGGGCTTCAAACCGTGACAAGGCAGTAACAAGAAGACACGATCAAGACAAGGAGGACTCACATCGAACGCAGCTTTAATAAAAGGGCTTCAAACCGTGACTAGGCAGTAACAAGAAGACAAGATCGAGACAAGAAGGACTCACATCGATCTCAGCTTGAATAAAACGGCTTCAAACCGTGACAAGGCAGTAACAAGAAGACACGATCAAGACAAGGAGGACTCACATCAAACGCAGCTTTAATAAAAGGGTTCAAACCGTGACAAGGCAGTAACAAGAAGACAAGATCGATACAAGGAGGACTCACATCAAACGCAGCTTTAATAAAACGGCTTCAAACCGCGACAAGGCAGTAACAACAAGACAAGATCGAGACAAGGAGGACTCACATCAAACGCAGCTTTAATAAAAGGGTTCAAACCGTGACAAGGCAGTAACAAGAAGACACGATCAAGACAAGGAGGACTCACATCGAACGCAGCTTTAATAAAAGGGCTTCAAACCTTGACAAGGCAGTAACAAGAAGACACGATCAAGACAAGGAGGACTCACATCGAACGCAGCTTTAATAAAAGGGCTTCAAACCTTGACAAGGCAGTAACAAGAAGACACGATCAAGACAAGGAGGACTCACATCGAACGCAGCTTTAATAAAAGGGTTCAAACCGTGACAAGGCAGTAACAAGAAGACACGATCAAGACAAGGAGGACTCACATCGAACGCAGCTTTAATAAAAGGGCTTCAAACCTTGACAAGGCAGTAACAAGAAGACACGATCAAGACAAGGAGGACTCACATCGAACGCTGCTTTAATAAAACGGCTTCAAACCGTGACAAGGCAGTAACAAGAAGACACGATCAAGACAAGGAGGACTCACATCGAACGCAGCTTTAATAAAACGGCTTCAGATCGCGACAAGGCAGTAACAAGAAGACAAGATCGAGACAAGGAGGACTCACATCGATCTCAGCTTGAACAAAACGGCTTCAAACCGTGACAAGGTAGTAACAAGAAGACACGATCAAGACAAGGAGGACTCACATCGAACGCAGCTTTAATAAAAGGGCTTCAAGCCTTGACAAGGCAGTAACAAGAAGACACGATCAAGACAAGGAGGACTCACATCGAACGCAGCTTTAATAAAAGGGCTTCAAACCTTGACAAGGCAGTAACAAGAAGACACGATCAAGACAAGGAGGACTCACATCGAACGCAGCTTTAATAAAAGGGCTTCAAACCTTGACAAGGCAGTAACAAGAAGACACGATCAAGACAAGGAGGACTCACATCGAACGCAGCTTTAATAAAAGGGCTTCAAACCGTGACAAGGCAGTAACAAGAAGACACGATCAAGACAAGGAGGACTCACATCGAACGCAGCTTTAATAAAACGGCTTCAAATCGCGACAAGGCAGTAACAAGAAGACAAGATCGAGACAAGGAGGACTCACATCGATCTCAGCTTGAACAAAACGGCTTCAAACCGTGACAAGGTAGTAACAAGAAGACACGATCAAGACAAGGAGGACTCACATCGAACGCAGCTTTAATAAAAGGGCTTCAAACCTTGACAAGGCAGTAACAAGAAGACACGATCAAGACAAGGAGGACTCACATCGAACGCAGCTTTAATAAAAGGGCTTCAAACCGTGACAAGGCAGTAACAAGAAGACACGATCAAGACAAGGAGGACTCACATCGAACGCAGCTTTAATAAAACGGCTTCAAACCGTGACAAGGCAGTAACAAGAAGACAAGATCGAGACAAGGAGGACTCACATCGAACTCAGCTTTAATAAAAGGGTTCAAACCGTGACAAGGCAGTAACAAGAAGACAAGATCGATACAAGGAGGACTCACATCAAACGCAGCTTTAATAAAACGGCTTCAAACCGCGAAAAGGCAGTAACAACAAGACAAGATCGAGACAAGGAGGACTCACATCGAACTCAGCTCGAATAAAACGGCTTCAAACCGCGATAAGGCAGTAACAAGAAGACAAGATCAAGACAAGGAGGACTCACATCGATCTCAGCTTGAATAAAACGGCTTCAAACCGTGACAAGGCAGTAACAAGAAGACACGATCAAGACAAGGAGGACTCACATCAAACGCAGCTTTAATAAAAGGGTTCAAACCGTGACAAGGCAGTAACAAGAAGACAAGATCGATACAAGGAGGACTCCACATCGAACTCAGCTCGAATAAAACGGCTTCAAACCGCGATAAGGCAGTAACAAGAAGACAAGATCAAGACAAGGAGGACTCACATCGAACGCAGCTTTAATAAAAGGGTTCAAACCGTGACAAGGCAGTAACAAGAAGACAAGATCAAGACAAGGAGGATTCACATCGAACGCAGCTTTAATAAAAGGGTTCAAACCTTGACAAGGCAGTAACAAGAAGACACGATCAAGACAAGGAGGACTCACATCGAACGCAGCTTTAATAAAAGGGCTTCAAACCTTGACAAGGCAGTAACAAGAAGACACGATCAAGACAAGGAGGACTCACATCGAACGCAGCTTTAATAAAAGGGCTTCAAACCGTGACAAGGCAGTAACAACAAGACAAGATCGAGACAAGGAGGACTCACATCGAACTCAGCTCGAATAAAACGGCTTCAAACCGCGATAAGGCAGTAACAAGAAGACAAGATCAAGACAAGGAGGACTCACATCGAACGCAGCTTTAATAAAAGGGCTTCAAACCGTGACAAGGCAGTAACAAGAAGACACGATCAAGACAAGGAGGACTCACATCAAACGCAGCTTTAATAAAAGGGCTTCAAACCGTGACTAGGCAGTAACAAGAAGACAAGATCGAGACAAGAAGGACTCACATCGATCTCAGCTTGAATAAAACGGCTTCAAACCGTGACAAGGCAGTAACAAGAAGACACGATCAAGACAAGGAGGACTCACATCAAACGCAGCTTTAATAAAAGGGTTCAAACCGTGACAAGGCAGTAACAAGAAGACAAGATCGATACAAGGAGGACTCACATCAAACGCAGCTTTAATAAAACGGCTTCAAACCGCGACAAGGCAGTAACAACAAGACAAGATCGAGACAAGGAGGACTCACATCGAACTCAGCTGGAATAAAACGGCTTCAAACCGCGATAAGGCAGTAACAAGAAGACAAGATCAAGACAAGGAGGATTCACATCAAACGCAGCTTTAATAAAAGGGTTCAAACCGTGACAAGGCAGTAACAAGAAGACACGATCAAGACAAGGAGGACTCACATCGAACGCAGCTTTAATAAAAGGGCTTCAAACCTTGACAAGGCAGTAACAAGAAGACACGATCAAGACAAGGAGGACTCACATCGAACGCAGCTTTAATAAAACGGCTTCAAACCGTGACAAGGCAGTAACAAGAAGACAAGATCGAGACAAGGAGGACTCACATCGAACTCAGCTCGAATGAAACGGCTTCAAACCGCGACAAGGCAGTAACAAGAAGACAAGATCAAGACAAGGAGGACTCACATCGAACGCAGCTTTAATAAAAGGGCTTCAAACCGTGACAAGGCAGTAACAAGAAGACACGATCAAGACAAGGAGGGCTCACATCGAACGCAGCTTTAATAAAAGGGCTTCAAACCTTGACAAGGCAGTAACAAGAAGACACGATCAAGACAAGGAGGACTCACATCGAACGCAGCTTTAATAAAAGGGCTTCAAACCGTGACAAGGCAGTAACAAGAAGACACGATCAAGACAAGGAGGACTCACATCGAACGCAGCTTTAATAAAACGGCTTCAAACCGTGACAAGGCAGTAACAAGAAGACAAGATCGATACAAGGAGGACTCACATCAAACGCAGCTTTAATAAAACGGCTTCAAACCGCGACAAGGCAGTAACAACAAGACAAGATCGAGACAAGGAGGACTCACATCGAACTCAGCTCGAATAAAACGGCTTCAAACCGCGATAAGGCAGTAACAAGAAGACAAGATCAAGACAAGGAGGACTCACATCGAACGCAGCTTTAATAAAAGGGTTCAAACCGTGACAAGGCAGTAACAAGAAGACAAGATCGATACAAGGAGGACTCACATCAAACGCAGCTTTAATAAAACGGCTTCAAACCGCGACAAGGCAGTAACAACAAGACAAGATCGAGACAAGGAGGACTCACACCGAACTCAGCTCGAATAAAACGGCTTCAAACCGCGATAAGGCAGTAACAAGAAGACAAGATCAAGACAAGGAGGACTCACATCGAACGCAGCTTTAATAAAAGGGCTTCAAACCGTGACAAGGCAGTAACAAGAAGACACGATCAAGACAAGGAGGACTCACATCGAACGCAGCTTTAATAAAAGGGCTTCAAACCGTGACTAGGCAGTAACAAGAAGACAAGATCGAGACAAGAAGGACTCACATCGATCTCAGCTTGAATAAAACGGCTTCAAACCGTGACAAGGCAGTAACAAGAAGACACGATCAAGACAAGGAGGACTCACATCAAACGCAGCTTTAATAAAAGGGTTCAAACCGTGACAAGGCAGTAACAAGAAGACAAGATCGATACAAGGAGGACTCACATCAAACGCAGCTTTAATAAAACGGCTTCAAACCGCGACAAGGCAGTAACAACAAGACAAGATCGAGACAAGGAGGACTCACATCGAACTCAGCTCGAATAAAACGGCTTCAAACCGCGATAAGGCAGTAACAAGAAGACAAGATCAAGACAAGGAGGACTCACATCGAACGCAGCTTTAATAAAAGGGTTCAAACCGTGACAAGGCAGTAACAAGAAGACACGATCAAGACAAGGAGGACTCACATCGAACGCAGCTTTAATAAAAGGGCTTCAAACCGTGACAAGGCAGTAACAAGAAGACACGATCAAGACAAGGAGGACTCACATCGAACGCAGCTTTAATAAAACGGCTTCAAACCGTGACAAGGCAGTAACAAGAAGACAAGATCGAGACAAGGAGGACTCACATCGAACTCAGCTCGAATGAAACGGCTTCAAACCGCGACAAGGCAGTAACAAGAAGACAAGATCAAGACAAGGAGGACTCACATCGAACGCAGCTTTAATAAAAGGGCTTCAAACCGTGACAAGGCAGTAACAAGAAGACACGATCAAGACAAGGAGGGCTCACATCGAACGCAGCTTTAATAAAAGGGCTTCAAACCTTGACAAGGCAGTAACAAGAAGACACGATCAAGACAAGGAGGACTCACATCGAACGCAGCTTTAATAAAAGGGCTTCAAACCGTGACAAGGCAGTAACAAGAAGACACGATCAAGACAAGGAGGACTCACATCGAACGCAGCTTTAATAAAACGGCTTCAAACCGTGACAAGGCAGTAACAAGAAGACAAGATCGAGATAAGGAGGACTCACATCGATCTCAGCTTGAACAAAACGGCTTCAAACCGTGACAAGGTAGTAACAAGAAGACACGATCAAGACAAGGAGGACTCACATCGAACTCAGCTCGAATAAAACGGCTTCAAACCGCGATAAGGCAGTAACAAGAAGACAAGATCAAGACAAGGAGGACTCACATCAAACGCAGCTTTAATAAAAGGGTTCAAACCGTGACAAGGCAGTAACAAGAAGACACGACAAGGAGGACTCACATCGAACGCAGCTTTAATAAAAGGGCTTCAAACCTTGACAAGGCAGTAACAAGAAGACACGATCAAGACAAGGAGGACTCACATCGAAGCAGCTTTAATAAAAGGGCTTCAAACCGTGACAAGGCAGTAACAAGAAGACAAGATCAAGACAAGGAGGACTCACATCGAACGCAGCTTTAATAAAACGGCTTCAAATCGCGACAAGGCAGTAACAAGAAGACAAGATCGAGACAAGGAGGACTCACATCGATCTCAGCTTGAACAAAACGGCTTCAAACCGTGACAAGGTAGTAACAAGAAGACACGATCAAGACAAGGAGGACTCACATCGAACGCAGCTTTAATAAAAGGGCTTCAAACCTTGAAAAGGCAGTAACAAGAAGACACGATCAAGACAAGGAGGACTCACATCGAACGCAGCTTTAATAAAAGGGCTTCAAACCGTGACAAGGCAGTAACAAGAAGACACGATCAAGACAAGGAGGACTCACATCGAACGCAGCTTTAATAAAACGGCTTCAAACCGTGACAAGGCAGTAACAAGAAGACAAGATCGAGACAAGGAGGACTCACATCGAACTCAGCTCGAATGAAACGGCTTCAAACCGCGACAAGGCAGTAACAAGAAGACAAGATCAAGACAAGGAGGACTCACATCGAACGCAGCTTTAATAAAAGGGCTTCAAACCGTGACAAGGCAGTAACAAGAAGACACGATCAAGACAAGGAGGGCTCACATCGAACGCAGCTTTAATAAAAGGGCTTCAAACCTTGACAAGGCAGTAACAAGAAGACACGATCAAGACAAGGAGGACTCACATCGAACGCAGCTTTAATAAAAGGGCTTCAAACCGTGACAAGGCAGTAACAAGAAGACACGATCAAGACAAGGAGGACTCACATCGAACGCAGCTTTAATAAAACGGCTTCAAACCGTGACAAGGCAGTAACAAGAAGACAAGATCGAGACAAGGAGGACTCACATCTAACTCAGCTCGAATGAAACGGCTTCAAACCGCGACAAGGCAGTAACAAGAAGACAAGATCAAGACAAGGAGGACTCACATCGAACGCAGCTTTAATAAAAAAGGTTTCAAACCGTGACAAGGCAGTAACAAGAAGACACGATCAAGACAAGGAGGACTCACATCAAACGCAGCTTTAATAAAAGGGTTCAAACCGTGACAAGGCAGTAACAAGAAGACAAGATCGATACAAGGAGGATTCACATCAAACGCAGCTTTAATAAAACGGCTTCAAACCGCGACAAGGCAGTAACAACAAGACAAGATCGAGACAAGGAGGACTCACATCGAACTCAGCTCGAATAAAACGGCTTCAAACCGCGATAAGGCAGTAATAACAAGACAAGATCGAGACAAGGAGGACTCACACCGTGACAAGGCAGTAACAAGAAGACACGATCAAGACAAGGAGACTCACATCGAACGCAGCTTTAATAAAAGGGCTTCAAACCGTGACTAGGCAGTAACAAGAAGCCAAGATCGAGACAAGAAGGACTCACATCGATGTCAGCTTGAATAAAACGGCTTCAAACCGTGACAAGGCAGTAACAAGAAGACACGATCAAGACAAGGAGGACTCACATCAAACGCAGCTTTAATAAAAGGGTTCAAACCGTGACAAGGCAGTAACAAGAAGACAAGATCGATACAAGGAGGATTCACATCAAACGCAGCTTTAATAAAACGGCTTCAAACCGCGACAAGGCAGTAACAACAAGACAAGATCGAGACAAGGAGGACTCACATCGAACTCAGCTCGAATAAAACGGCTTCAAACCGTGATAAGGCAGTAACAAGAAGACAAGATCAAGACAAGGAGGACTCACATCGAACGCAGCTTTAATAAAAGGGTTTCAAACCGTGACAAGGCAGTAACAAGAAGACTTGATCGATACAAGGAGGACTCACATCAAACGCAGCTTTAATAAAACGGCTTCAATCCGCGACAAGGCAGTAACAACAAGACAAGATCGAGACAAGGAGGACTCACATCGAACTCAGCTCGAATAAAACGGCTTCAAACCGCGATAAGGCAGTAACAAGAAGACAAGATCAAGACAAGGAGGACTCACATCGAACGCAGCTTTAATAAAAGGGTTTCAAACCGTGACAAGGCAGTAACAAGAAGACTTGATCGATACAAGGAGGACTCACATCAAACGCAGCTTTAATAAAACGGCTTCAATCCGCGACAAGGCAGTAATAACAAGACAAGATCGAGACAAGGAGGACTCACACCGTGACAAGGCAGTAACAAGAAGACACGATCAAGACAAGGAGACTCACATCGAACGCAGCTTTAATAAAAGGGCTTCAAACCGTGACTAGGCAGTAACAAGAAGCCAAGATCGAGACAAGAAGGACTCACATCGATGTCAGCTTGAATAAAACGGCTTCAAACCGTGACAAGGCAGTAACAAGAAGACACGATCAAGACAAGGAGGACTCACATCAAACGCAGCTTTAATAAAAGGGTTCAAACCGTGACAAGGCAGTAACAAGAAGACAAGATCGATACAAGGAGGATTCACATCAAACGCAGCTTTAATAAAACGGCTTCAAACCGCGACAAGGCAGTAACAACAAGACAAGATCGAGACAAGGAGGACTCACATCGAACTCAGCTCGAATAAAACGGCTTCAAACCGTGATAAGGCAGTAACAAGAAGACAAGATCAAGACAAGGAGGACTCACATCGAACGCAGCTTTAATAAAAGGGTTTCAAACCGTGACAAGGCAGTAACAAGAAGACTTGATCGATACAAGGAGGACTCACATCAAACGCAGCTTTAATAAAACGGCTTCAATCCGCGACAAGGCAGTAACAACAAGACAAGATCGAGACAAGGAGGACTCACATCGAACTCAGCTCGAATAAAACGGCTTCAAACCGCGATAAGACAGTAACAAGAAGACAAGATCAAGACAAGGAGGACTCACATCGAACGCAGCTTTAATAAAAGGGTTCAAACCGTGACAAGGCAGTAACAAGAAGACAAGATCGATACAACGAGGACTCACATCAAACGCAGCTTTAATAAAACGGCTTCAAACCGCGACAAGGCAGTAACAACAAGACAAGATCGAGACAAGGAGGACTCACATCGAACTCAGCTCGAATAAAACGGCTTCAAACCGCGATAAGGCAGTAACAAGAAGACAAGATCAAGACAAGGAGGATTCACATCGAACGCAGCTTTAATAAAAGGGTTCAAACCGTGACAAGGCAGTAACAAGAAGACAAGATCGATACAAGGAGGACTCACATCAAACGCAGCTTTAATAAAACGGCTTCAAACCGCGACAAGGCAGTAACAACAAGACAAGATCGAGACAAGGAGGACTCACATCGAACTCAGCTCGAATAAAACGGCTTCAAACCGCGATAAGGCAGTAACAAGAAGACAAGATCAAGACAAGGAGGACTCACATCGAACGCAGCTTTAATAAAAGGGTTCAAACCGTGACAAGGCAGTAACAAGAAGACAAGATCGATACAAGGAGGACTCACATCAAACGCAGCTTTAATAAAACGGCTTCAAACCACGACAAGGCAGTAACAACAAGACAAGATCGAGACAAGGAGGACTCACATCGAACTCAGCTCGAATAAAACGGCTTCAAACCGCGATAAGGCAGTAACAAGAAGACAAGATCAAGACAAGGAGGACTCACATCGAACGCAGCTTTAATAAAACGGCTTCAAACCGTGACAAGGCAGTAACAAGAAGACACGATCAAGACAAGGAGGACTCACATCAAACGCAGCTTTAATAAAAGGGTTCAAACCGCGACAAGGCAGTAACAACAAGACAAGATCGAGACAAGGAGGACTCACATCGAACGCAGCTTTAATAAAACGGCTTCAAACCGTGACAATGCAGTAAGTAGAAGACAAGATCGAGACAAGGCAAGAAGACAAGATCAAGGCAAGGAGGATTCAAATCGAACGCAGCTTAAATAAACGGCTTCAAACCGTGACAGGCAGTAAAAGGAGGACAAGGAGGACTCAAATTGAACGCAGCTTAAATTGCCAGCCAAAAGAACGTAGACGGGGTAGACCAGAAACACGATCCGGGGACCTTGCAAACTTCCATTCAAGTCTGCAACCTGAGTGGGAAGATGTCTTGGCAGCAACCCACCAGAGGGAAGACTGGCGACTATTTAGCGGATACCCTGGGTGCCTAAGGTTGAACAGGAGGCTGTAAGGTCTAAGGTAAGGCATAACAGGGACTGACTAATATCAGATCAATCGATTGAGGTATCAGGGGAAAAAGTGGTGGGCGTGACAGACCATAAGCCCTAGATCTTCGATGGATGGCCTCAATCGTCCTTCACAACGCGAGCCTTACCTGACATGCATGATAACTTTTCCTCTTCTATCCATCACGGACATTTCTGAGACGACGGCCAGGGCTTTAAAGAATTTAAATTTAAGTGAATTTAATTTTAATTTAACTTAAAGGACACCTGAACAATGAAGCCGTACTTGAACACACCATTTACAGACATGGCCACGGAGAGCATTCTTCGCGTGAGCATGATGTTTTCAAAATAGTGATGTTCGTTTCTGGAGGTTTGCACATGCAGACTCCAAGACAAAAAGCGTAATTCCTTCAAATCTTGTACACCGCTGGCCGGATCGTATTGGAATTTCTTCTAGATATCCGTTTGGGTTTAACTGGTTAAAAAATATTCCAGAAGAAGGGTTGATTGGAGACATTTGTTCATTTCTAAAACTGTTCGGTACTGAAACAAGGACAGATGCAAAATGGAGCAAAAATCATAGCTTGGAAACACTATTTCGTATTTGGACTGGGTTTTCTGCAGGCAATGTTAACGGAAGTCATACAGATAGGGATGATACTTGGCACTCTTCATTCAGGTGTCCTTTAACTGAGTTTATAGCAGAAGTTTCAACTGTATGAGAAAAGTGATATCTACCAAAAACCCACGCAACTAAAATTAGGTTTTTCATCGTAATTCTAAGGACAGATTCTGCTTCAGCCCCCCCCCCCCCCCCTGTTGTTTTCGGGTCGTTGCCATGACGAGACAATATCTCATGCATCAGACATCCTATCCTACACAGAAACCGATTTTGAAAAAAAAAGAAAAAAAAGTAAGGGGATCAACTAGAAAGAGGCACGGCACGTCATGACTAATGTAGAAGGCACGAGTAATTAAAATAGATTAGCCAGTAGTAGAAGTAGAAAAGTAAGTGAGAGTTCGTAACTTCAGAGCCTATAAGAAGGCACGTTATTTTTTTTTTTTTTTTTTTTCGCTATTTAGAAACATCCGCAAATGAGGACCGACGCACTTGAATCAACCAATTACTACTACCTAATACTACTTATACGGTAAGTTAATAAGGTTACTAGGTTTGGAGAAAAGATAAAAACATAAAAACGAGGAAAGGAAAATCGAAGATTAAAGGAACCCTCTTATTTTTCACTGTTTTCACGCCGAAGTGACGACATTTACGTGGTCTAGTGACCTCCAAAACTTCCCTCTTTACAAAGTACTTCGCTTTTTTTGTACTGGTCGCTTTTCAGTTCGAGCCGAGCTTTTCTAGGTTTGCCAGACAATAACTTCTAAGCAGGTCGCGCATTTCTCTTGAAATTTCCAGGCGAAAAAACAAATATTTTCTGCAAGCGCTATCAAGAGAATCCCTAATTCCGCCAAGCCTATGAGTATTTTGGAAAAAGAATATTTTCCTTACAATTTTAAAATGAAAAAGCCATTTCTAGTCGGAGCCGTTCTTCAAGAAGATGTGAAATGTTCCCTACTTGACTGATTTACTCCCTTAGAAACGAAAACCGAGACAAACCTGTACATTTCGTAGAATGCTGGACGAGGGGTTAACGCCTTGAACTTCTCCGCTTCAAATTTTGACACTTCCTTCCACAGGGATGAACAAGTCTGAAACAGGAAGGTATAAAAGTACAACATTCCTAAGATTCCTTCCGGATTAGTTCTCTTTTTGCCGCTGGAAGCGCTATAGTCGAAAGTATGCAACGACAAGCTACTTTTTGGTGTACTCCAACCAAGCTGGTTTGGCTATTTTCAATTTCTTTTATGTTTGCCTTACAGGCCTGTCATGTTTAAAATGTCTCTGCCTTTATGAGGGAGTCCCCCCTTCTAACAATAGTAGCTATTGGTTACTATTTTCGTTCCGACTTCGTGAAAGTTAGTACGCCGACTGTTCCTACCTTCTCGAAATAGTAATTAAAACTAACTATTTGCTATACCATGCTCGGGAGCGTAGTTAACACGGTAACTGACGTTATTGGTCCGATCAGCCCGCGGTACGATATGTGGCCGAAAATATAACACTGTGTTCCAGCCTTGAGAATCCGTAACCTCATGCGTAGTAACTACGGTAAGTAGGTCGGAACACGCTCTATGTGTGCTCTACCTGCCGACTGACTTTTCCACTGGGCTAATGGTGGGTTTACACACTGCGTAAAATCCGAGCATATTTTGAAATCCGAGCGTATTTTGAAATCCGAGCGTATTTTACTCACGTTTTGAGCTTGAAAACATTTCTAACAATACGGTCGTATTTGAGAAATCAGTCCGTTTTGTATCCAAATACGTCCGTATTGCTAGAAATCTTTTCAAGCTCAAAACGTGCGTAAAATACGCTCGGATTTCAAAATACGCTCGGATTTTACGCAGTGTGTAAATGGACCATAAGGCGCGACTTAGTAGCCAATTTGATAAAATTGCGCTTGGCCGTCTGTGTAACGCCATGTTCGCGCCCCATGTCTTCTTTCTAATCTCTCTGTGGGATTCATTGAATAAAACTGAGCGAGCGTAATTAAGTCCGTTCTAGTTTTTTCCGGTACTGCAAATGTTTACTGGGAATTCCCACGTGGTTCAGAAACTCTTACGTATCACAAAGGTACCGTATTTTTGAAATAAGTGTACAAATTGATGAGCTAACCAGTCGTTTCATCAATCGAAGTAGAAAACCACACGATTTCCACTGGCTAGCCTGGTGTAATCATGAGACTCAAGTTTTTTCTTGTTTTGGTTATTTTTAGTTATCACAGCCTAATTTTGTCTCGTAGTGTTGTGTGATTTTTTTTTTTCTTTTTCTTTTGTTTCCTTACCAGCTACTCCGACCATTTACGTTGTATTTGTAGGTTTAAATAAAATTATTATTAGTATGAAACGAAAACCTAATCGCTTATTCCCCCTTCCGATAACTTATACCAAGATCTAACGGGTGATTGTTATTGTTGCTCTAGCGCATCTGGCGGCAATTCGTGATCAGATTTAAGGAAGGGCGTATACAGACTAAAGTGACGTCCACACGCTGTGCGACAAGGTTTCGCATGCGAAAATGCGCATCTGCGTTATTATGCGGAAACCTGCATGCACGCGCCAAAATCTCGAAGCGAAGGATGGAATTCGCATCCAACTGGAAAAACCGAGCTGTGTCTATATGTAATTTAAAGCACATCAACATTCGAACTACCCGAACACTGTAAACCTAGGCTCTACTTTTAATAAATTTTCCTGGCTTTGGTTGTTTTAAGCCTCTTCCTAGACCCATTGACTTCTAGCAAAAACTCGGCAAAATTCAGATAACTGGTTTTGCTTATCACTAGCACGAAACACGAACACCTGTCGGGAGCATAATGCGTATGGAAAATAGTGAATCGTGTGAAGTGCAAACATTACTGCCATGTCGTTACCGGGTTCAGAATTTGGTCTCCGGGTTGAAGTATTATTAATACAATTACGGAAGTAGGTTGCGTTGGCATTATAGGTACGACGGGTCCTTTAAGGGATTTAGGCAACGCTGTACTGCATTATTCACCATGTTTTTACTGAACTAAAGGTCAAAAGGGGATAATAGCCTAACCATACACCCACTCATACATACGTGATTTCCTGAATTCAAATTCATATAATTACTTATCTTGCGAACCTAAAATGACCCCTCTTGCTTGTTCAGCGATTTACTCTGGTTTTACTATTTCCCTAGCTCCCTTATGGAATTATAAGCTTCTTAAATCCCGACTTTCGGCATGCTTCGTTTTGTACCTAAGACTTTTTAGTGCTTTTTCCGCCTAGCCGAGTTTTGTTAGACACGCAACGCAAACTTCGTCGAAAGCTTGATAAGCTAGGGATAAGTGATAAGTGTTGTTTTTGCATTTTGGAAGATATGATAGGCCGTCAATCCTGTCTTCTGTTTTGAACTTGGTTTTCCGACTTTTTAACCACGGCGTATTCAGTTTCGAAAATTTTGGAAAATCATAATGGAAAATCATTTCTCGTAAGAGTTGTGCTTTAACTATTCCCCCGTCTTTCTTTTCTTTTGACGTATTCATGCCACTACTTTTCTTGCCCCCCCCCCACCACCACACCTCTTCAAGCGTTCATAAGATGCAATAGCAGCCAATTTAGTTTACATTGGCTTAGACTTCGTAGCACGATCAAAGAAAGACGAATTAAGCGCTATAAATCCCAGAAGTGGAGACTGACATGCTCTTCAGAATAAAGCTTATCAACCACTCCTTTCGAGTTCACATTTCCTGGAAATACACTCGAAACAGACGCAACAGAGTTAGTATTTCCCCTGAGGTTAGATGGAGCCAAGGGCAAATTTCAGATTCAAGATTTCCGACGTTCCTTTTCACCTTCTGTGAAGGATGATGCCACAATAATGTTTTAATTCTTTACATAAACTGATTTTTTTAATACTTATTTCCTTTATTTTCTAAAAGTAAAGAAAAACAAGAAAAAAAGCAATTATCGCTTCAATGTCTATCTTATTAGCTTAAAAAACGTACTCCTCGTCAGGCTGTAAAAGGGCGGAAAAAACCTCCTCGTCAGGCTGTAAAAGGGCGGAAAAAACCTGTAATTACAGGTTTTTTCCTTCCCCGAAGTTGAACCAGAGGATTGACAGCCTGACGAGGACCCTTGCCAAGAAGGGCCGAAAAATCGCTGATGAAAAATCATAGCTGACGTATCCGTTGTAAACATTGATTGAATAAATGTTTTAAAGTCAGCTTGGGCTCAAAGAATATTTAGCTGAGTATACATTTATTTTATTGAGAGAGAAAGAGAAGAGTGCGCCTGAGCCCTAGGCTACCATTAACATCCCTACCCCTCGATTGTTGATTGGTCTTCAGATTCCCACGCTATCCACCAGGTTCCAGTAATATTCAAGACCTAGCCTTATCAACCACCCTCGAAACCCCATCAGTCCGCAGAGGGTCGTAAGCGTGAATCAAGTTTATGGTCTTTTTACAAAGGCCATAACTAGAAGTCTGAATCCGAGAGGGCACGTCCATCAGTCCAAATCAAGCAATGACTTTTCCGTTTCGGTGCCATCTAGGGAGCAGGAGGAGGAATTTACAATATTTGAAATAAAAGAAGGCACATTAGGACACTATTATTATTATTATTATTTATTGATCACCCACAACTACAAAAAAACAAGTAGTACAAGTGGAGTAAACGATAAAAAGAAAAAGAACTTCAACTAAACACCATCCTCTTCAACAAAAAACTGAATAAGACCGTGATCAGGGCCTATTTTACAAAATGCATCCGCAGAAATCACACTGAAGCCTAAAAGGGCCTTTTTACAGTGTCTCTTTTCGTGTCTCTTTTCAGTAAAGCATTGTCCTAGATAGGTGTAATAAGGTGAATAACGCTATATGCGATGTTTACGTCTTAATACACACGCCCGTTCAAATACGAACCCGAGAGGCTCTTATCAATGTAGCGAGCGGTGTTGCCAAAGTCATACAGTGTTTCGAGTTTCTGAAGATCCGAAAAGTGTTTTTAGTGCTACTTGAAGTTCACCAGTACAATTTGACGCCCAGTATATTGTAAAAAGCAGTTAAATCTACGGATGGGCAACATTGGTCTTCGAAGTAGCATTAAGCAGTCGCAACAGAACAAAACATGTTATTTTGAAGAAAAGTTGTTTCTTCAGCTTCTAACAAAGTAGAACTTTACTGCTTCCCGTGGCAACTCTGACGGCGCTGCTCCTTCCTCGGCCCGCTGGCGGAACCAACCAAGCGATCTGATTGGCCCTGTATAAGCCAGAATAGAACGCTAGTCTATTCTCCTTATTCACCTTATTACAGCGCGCTCCGAGGAAAAGAGGAATCTGTAATAAGTCTTATACGCGGTAATACACCTTATTGCACCTATTAGGACAATGCTTAAGCTACTCATGCCTCCTACACTATGTCGTGCCTCTTTTTAGTCGATCCCTATTGTAGGCGTATACCCGAGTGAAAAAAAAAGACAGAGAACTATAGATAAACCATACCAAAAAGCCCATGCTCGTATTGTTTCTGGGGATCCCCAGATTTCCCGAGTGTTTGTCTATACGTCCTTAGAGAAGCCTAAATGTGTTTTATCTTCCTACGGTGAAACTATAGCGGATCTTAGCTAATGGGCATATGTTCCAAGGTATGAGCTGAATGGTTGCGTATGTTAAGCATTGTCCTAATAGGTGTTGTAAGGTGTATTACCGCGTATAAAGCTTATTACAGATTCCTCTTTTCCTCGGGGTGCGCTGTAATAAGGCGAATAAGGAAAATAGAGCTCGGCTCCATTCTTCCTTATACAGAGCCAATCAGATCGCTTGGTTGGTTCCGCCAGCGGGCCGAGGAGAGGCGCAGCGTCGTCAGGGTTGTCAAAGAAAGCACAACAGTTCTACTTTGTTGGAAGCTAAAGAAACAACTTTTCTTAAAAAAAAATATGTTTTTGTTCTATTACGACTGCTTTTTGTCAGTTCTGCCCATCCCTTATTTTAGTGGCATTTTACAGTATAATTTGCGTTATATTGTACTCGTGTACTTCAAGTAGTACTAAGAACCCTTTTTGGATATTTTTAGAGCTCGAAAAGTGTATTACCTTGGCAGCACCGAACGCCGCATTGATAAGGACCTCTTGGACAAAGCTCTTGGGTTGTATTTGAACAGGCGTGTGTAATTAAGACGTAAACACCGTGCATAGCCCTATTCACCTTATTACACCTATTAGGACAATGCTTTACGGTCTCCGGATTACATGGACGTCAGAAGACAGCTGGTAGATGTGCCTATGTTCCTAGGCATATGCGGAATCGTTACGTATATGCCGTTCTATGGATTACAAGAACGTCAGAAGACAACTGGTAGATGTGCTTATGTTTCTAGCTATGAGCGGAATCGTTTCTTATTTGCCGGTCACTGGATTATAAGAACGTCTAAAGGCAACCAATGTGTGTTTAAATGATTTCCCATAAGCACCGAATATGCCCAATACATTTGACATCGAAACTACAGAGAATGAAAGTTACGTAATACAAAAGACTAGACAAGAACTCAAAGTAAGTTAACAAAAAGAAATCCACATTGCGAAACTGAAATTACGCTTCCCTTTCTTGGGGATATCCTATTCGCAATAATTTAAGATCTTCTCCAACTTACTTGTTATAAAAGTGTAATCGAATAAGAAATAACTTAAAATGTACATATTCACCGGTGATATTTCAGCCCTCTATAGTAAGGATCCTCTTCGGTTTAAAAAGCTTTAAACGCTTGCCAAGAAGGATCAAAATATCGCTATGAACATAATTCTAACTGACCAATTTTACTCAGTCCGATTTGAGGCGTTTATTACATCTAATTCCAAGTCATGCAGGTTAGAGTCAATGAGTATTTAAACGTAATTACTGAGACAGGAGACTTTAAAACGGAATCCGAAGGAATCAGCTAGCGGTTGATTCCAATTGCTGGTGCGTCTTTGTTCGCCTTTTCACTTACCGTTTTACAGGCTTTTTGCTTTTTTTTCTGTTTTCGTAAACGGTACTTGGAACTGTTTGACCATATCCCGCTTTGTCAAAAAGGCAAACGCCGAATTTCGCCTTTAATATTCACGCATTGCTAAAAAAGGAACTAGCTGTAGTTGACAACTATCTGTCAAAAATTTAATTTTTATCCAAGACAAATAGATAAGTACTTAGTAGAAAAGACGACTGGGCAAAATGTGAAAATCTCCAAAAAACCTTAAGGCCATAGCCGAAAAGGGAAAAGCAAAAGCCGAACAAAATGCTACTGCTATTTCAGAAGTGACGCCCCCTATCAGAAGATTTTGCTAAACCCAGCTTGTCAGGCTCGGAAGTCGTAGTACCACCTTGTTTTGGTCTAGATAAAAACAAAAATATCGGTAAGACTAGGGAGTTTAAGACTCGTGCATTTTCTCCCGACGGCCGCAACTAGAGCAAATCTTCAAACACGAGTAATTTAACAAGAGCTGCGAGCTCATATGGCACTTGCTACGAGTAGGTGGTACAAGAAAGTAGAAGAGAACTTCACTAATCAAGTTTGCGAAATCACCTCCAAGGCATCGCCAACATTGCAAGTTTCAACCCAAGGAATCCACTCATTATGTCCCTAGACGTGCCCAACATCCGGGATGCGGGATCACCAGAATAAAGACCCCCCCCCCCCCCCCCCCCAAGTCCCCCACAGTGTCCGAATCTGGTCTGTTTATGTCAACGATGTATCTAGGACGTGCGGTTGTTCTTCCCACCAGGTTTCATCCCGATCCCTCCACTCTAAGCGTTTCCCAAGATTTTAGGTCCCCCCCCCCTCCGCTCCCGCCAAAGTTACCGGATCCGATCCACATTTTAACTGGGTCGTCTGAGACTCGGCGTCCTTCCAAATATCAAGTTTCATTAAGATCCGATCACCCGTTGGAAAGTTATAAATACCTCAAAATTCCGGATTCCCGCTTCCTCGACTCCTCCCAAGACCTGACATGAAACTACTGAGACGATAGCTCTTTCCACTTGCCAAGTTTCATTCAAATCCAATCACCCGTTCAAAACTGCCCTTGCCACTAGATTGCGCATTCTCAATCCCTCCACTCCTCCCACGATGGTCGAATCGAGGAATCGACTATTCTCAACTCTATCTATTCGGGTTCCTGATACGCCCTGATACGCTTCCTGATACAAATCTGGAAGTACCGAAATCGAGCGCTTACTAGAAATGCAGACCACCCACCCAACTCCCCCACAGTGACCAAATCCCGTCCTATCATGTCAATGACATGTCTAGAACTTTTGCTTGTTCTTCCCCGCTAGTTTCATCCTGATCCCTCCACTCTAAGCGTTTCCAAAGATTTCCGCTTCCTCCCCTCCAACTCCTCCCAATGTCACCGGATCCGGTCCAGATTTAAACTGGGATGTCTGAGGCACGAGGCCTTTCTAAATATCAAATTTTCTTTAAATCCGTTAACCCGTTCAATAGCTGAGCTTGCCACTAGATTCCGGATTCCCCATCCCTACATTCCCCAAAGATGGTCGGATCGGGGAAATCGACATCGGGTACCAGACAAGCCTGCAAAGTTTCATCGCCGTCGCACATCAGGAAGTACCGAAATCGTGGGATCAATAAAAACTCGGACCCCCCCCCTCCCAGCTCCCCCACAGTCACCGGATCCGTTCCGGTTATGTCATTCACGTACGTAGGACTTGTGTTTTTTCCTCCCACCAAGTTTGAGTCACCGTTAAAATGCAGATATTCGCACTTATCGACATTCAGCCGCAGATCAACATTCCCAAAAAGTGACGCAACGTGAGAAACCATTCGCGATAGACCTCCTTTCGTGCGGTTAATTAGCATAAGGTCCTCAGCATAAGCAATTGTCTCTATCTTTATTTTCACTCGGGTAAGCATACACCGCTGCTTCCCCTTACTTCCCAAGAACTCTTAAGTCTCTTTCTCTTACAAAATCTTCGTCAAATAACATGGATACCGGATGGCAAATACTTCAAAGGAACTTGAGTTAAGGGTGCTGTGGGGGGGATTAAAACCAAGGCACGAACCTTTTCCGATAATTTCCAGGATTTCTGAAGTTTTTCCAGGAGGGCCACGTGATCCTCAGGACCATTCCTGAGAAAAAGAAAGTCTTGTATCAGCATATTTATATCAGTGAACAACTTGAGAAGATTTAAAAAGAAAAACTTGAAAGGCATTGGCAAGGTGAAAAGGAATACACTGTTAGATGGGTTCGATAACATGTACGCAACGATGTGCAATTTTAACACCACCTGTTGATATTTGTCTACCTTTTCGTGTTATTTTGTTTCACTTAAAATAAGGTTATAAATCATATTTAGTGTTATGATTTACAACATGTAGCCTTAAAGTTTAACTGAAAAGCAAGTTTATTTCTACATATTTGATTTGAATACACTGTATTATTTTGACTCGACGCCGAGGGATTTCTTTTTTACAACCTGGGTTCTAGTAGTGCCATTTAGAATAATTACTATTGGCCCGACAAGACAAAGTTCACCCAGACGCGGATAATTCAAATTTCAACAGAAGCGGTGCGTTACAGTGGCTAATGGAGTGAAGCTCAGGAAATTTTCCAAACTATAAGGTCATTTATGAGGAGAGCCTGCTATTGCGTGTGATCCCAAAAGACACATTTTCTGGCAATCGTTTAACGTTGTAGTTGCTAAATATTTAAACATAGAAGCACAAGCACATAGGAGGTACCACACAATCCCAAAGAAAGGTTAATCAGATGAAGATAAAGTATATGAAGAGCGGAGCAAAGAAGCAACGCATTTTCATCAGGTTGATGGGTGACTAGACTGTTGTAACTCAGCCTTCTTTGATTAAACTTTAAATGCTCATGACAGAACTTTAAGTGTGTTGGCTTATATCTCTTGAAATCGAGCATAACTGTGAAATGTTATGACACTTCTGACAGTAAAATGGAACAATGTGTCCTCCAGTTGCCGGTAAACGGGGAGTTCGGGCTTACCCTCCAGACCCTTGTTCTTTAAAGGACCCCTCGCACTATTTAATCTTCAACTTGCAATATTTTAAAATATTGGAAGACTTTAAAACTATGCTGTGCTTTGAACAAATAACTCACGGTTTTGGCGGTTTTGGCCGAGACCCGTTGACTTGTAGTGAAAACAGGGAAAAAAATTACATAACCGGGTTTTCTGATGGAAAAACTTCTCGCAGACAACCGTCGGCATAGCGTAATACACATCCAAGGTAGCAAAACACTGCAGTGGAAAAATCAGCGTGGTTTTGTTGAGGGGTTAGAATGTACCATACGAAATTGGGGTCTCAGGGCTTAGTAATATTTGGAGCGATTACGGAAATAGGTGCATCAGTATTATAGGTAAGAGAGGTCCTTTAAAGTTTAGCCGAATAGGTCTAAGATCTGACAGTCTAGTTCCACATCACATTCGCTTAAATGGGCCTGAAAACCAGATAAATAAAAATTAAATAGATATTTATTTACTGAGAACCTATAAATAAAAATGCGTTACTTCCTTTGTCCACTATCCGCAGATAACCAATTTCATCAGATGAACTTATTCTTTCAGATTTGTAGTACCTCTATATGCTTGTCCCTCTATATTTACCAACTACAAATGTAAGCCATTGCTGAGAACCAAAATACAAATGTCTGATTCCTTGCAAGGCATACCTTAACATCATCTTCTCATCGCCAGGACGCACTGGACATGCAGATATGCAGGCCTTTGTTGAAATTCAAATTCTCCGCGTCTTGACGAATTTTGGTTTGTCGAGCAAGCAGCGCAGACTCTAAATTTTATTACTAGAGCCCTGGACGAAAGAAATGTAAAACGCTTTAGATGAGTCAAAATATTTCAGTGTATTCAACTATCAGATGCAGAAATCATGTGCCTTTTTAGTTGAACTTTAAGCAACTAAGAATGGACTGTGAAATACAAGTGGCCTACAGACTGATACTTTCCCAGACCCAGATGATACTATTGATGACTAACTCTCCCTGACAATGCAAAATTGCTGTGTACCTGGCAGAAGAGCCAGAAGCAGCACCACAGCTGTCCCCAACGACCGCGGTGATTGGTTGACACAGGATTTGAGTTTGAGTCATTAGTGAGACGTTTTCTCGTTCTTCCTGAGGATCACTGGTGTGTTTTCGACTTAGTCATATAGAGTATACCCAGCATACCCGTTCGCTCTGTAGCGAACATTCATTGATGCCGCGTTGCTGCTAAAGTCTTATTTCTAGGATGGTTGTTTCATAGTGATCTTTTTTTTCTTTTTGTGTTTTTAATTCAAAGATGGGGTGTTACCCAAAGACAGGTAACAAGCGGGTTCTTTTCAGATTTAATGAATTTGGCAAAGCCTGAAGCTGGTCTACAGGCAAAGACACAGTTTTTCTTTTTCGTTGAAAGATGTGAACTGATTTATGTTTAAATTGTTTTTTTTTTTTAGGGGCGTAACTTATCTATCTATCTCTACACCTGTTGTGAGTTCTGTCAAAAACAAATGAAAAATAGAGCCTCCGTCTAACGATCTCTGTTCCACAACCATGCAGAGTCAAACTGATTCCCGAAGCAAACGAGCGGAAGTAGTAGCTACTCGTGCCTCAGAATTCGTTACCTGTACAAATACCTTATCGAGTAGAACGCGGAGAAGAAAAGTCGAAAGTAAGCAGACCTTGGGGTATATTGGGACGTTAAGTCTGACCCCGCTGAGACAGGGGAGCCTCCTTCGGTCTGATTCGCCAGAGACGGTTCATACACGCCTACTAAGCTCTTTTCCTCTCAAATGCACACCAGCTGTGAGAGAAGCCCGATGAAAAATTTATCTCAAAATATTACCATGAAGTAGTACGAAAAAGTTGCAGGCAGTACTAACGATGCTACTACCTGCTTCTACTTCAAGGCTACCGTGTTACTGCATACTACTATATGATACTATTAGTAAGACTGGGTGCTACTATGGCAAGACAGGATGCTACTGGATACTCCTACATAAGATTGGACCAGCCTGAGGAACATTAAATGATAGTATTCTTTGATATTACATAGTATTACATGCAACGTTTTCGTACTACTACCATACTACTACGCAGGCTACAAATTTTTCATCGGGAGTAGATGGGCGTCAACTTAAAGCTCAGCAAGTAGCTTTAGCTCTGCTCAGTTTTGTCGGGGTATCCTAGATGATCAAGCTGTGGGGTATCCGTTGTCGGTGCATGCACAAAGATGGAGGTACTTGGCTTATTTGTTCTCGGTTATGTGCTGCTTGTGTGAAGGAGCTTCTGCTTATATCAGAATAAATAAGGGCTTATATGAAGGGGCTGAGGACGAGGGGTCGACGACTCTATTTTTTTTATGTACACCATTCCGGAATAACCTAATAATCCTGACCATTCCGGATTATTCCTAACCATTCCGGATTATTCCTAACAATTCCGGATTATTCCTAACCCTCTGTATGGGATATAATTCCAGTTGAAATTAGAAATTCGAGTCATCTGGCATCCTTCATGGCTACAGTGAAGAGATTTTTCCTTGCAAAAGGATAGTAATGACGCGTGAGTATTTTTGTAAGCAGAATGTTTGTTGTATATGTATGAACCGTGTATGAATGGCATGTAGAATAATATAAAAATAGTGTTACCACATTATGTAGAATAGAGAAGACTGCCACCTAATAAAATTTAATCTAATTTAATATAATCCATTCCGGATTATTCTTGACCATTCCGGATTATTCCTGACTATTCCGGATTATTCTAACCATTCCGGATTATTCCTTCGGGACCTGTACACCATTCCGGGAGAGTCGTCGACCCCTCGGCTGAGGAGAGATTACCAACTTACGTTTTAGATTCTCCTAACCTAACTTACGAAGAGTCAATTTTGCTCCAAGGGAATAGGTAATTTAACTTAGCACAAAGTTTGCCTCTTGTTAATCAAGATAGTCCCTAATCGTCAGCTTAAAGTTTAACTGAAAAGCAAACTTATTTTTGTATCATTTAGTTGAATACGCCGAGTAATGTGGATTCTACTAAGAGATTTTTTTATTTTCCACTATCTGCGCTCGTGGTGACGTTCAGAGTATCGACGACTGTCCCCAGAGCGTAAATTCTACTATGACGCGGAATATTTGAATCGGCATATAGATGCAGCTTGGCGAATACTGCTCAGTGCCTGAACAAAAAAATATTCATAAATCCTTTTCGTCAAGCATCCGACACAGGTAGTACCACAAATCTGACAGGGAAATTCCACTATTTGAAAATCGGTTATTTGTGAATAGTGGAGCAACGAAGTAACGCATTTTCATCGGGTCTTCAAGCCTCTCTAAGTAAATAAGTGAGCGGTAACAAGACTGTCCCTTCTCTGTCCTTTTCAGTTAAACTTTAAGTCAACACTGGTAATGCATATTACTCACACACAACGCATATTTATATTCAAATAATGCATAAAACGGATACGTCAGCTACGATGCTTCAGTTTGAAAAGGTAAACCGAAAGTTTATATAGCATCTTTAAGTGAATGGGAACTGAGATGCTGGGGGCTCCTCGGTGTACACGCTTTTTCTCAAACAGGGACGTCTCTTACAACCCACCCGCCACACAATTTTTCATCGGGCAGATAGCTAGGCCAGTCTAGCTCATGCCCAGAGGACAACTAGAGCAAAATAGTGTTGGGCGATATCGATAACGACACCGGACCAAATTTCGATATCAAATATCGAAAAATAAATACCGATATCAAAAACAATATTTGTTTATTCATATTTATTCAAACAATGTTTATAACGGATACGTCAGCTATGATTCTTCATCAGCGATATTTCGGCCCTTCTTGGCAAGGGTCCTCAACAAACCTGTAAAAAAAACCGGTTTCCTTCCCCGAAGTTGAACCAGAGGATTGACAGCCTGACGAGGACCCTGGCCAAGAACGGCCGAAATATCGCTGATGAAGAATCGTAGCTGACGCATCCGTTATAAACATTGTTTGAATAAATGTTTCTAAGTCAGCTTGGGCTCAAAGAATGTTTATTCATATTTTTTTGTAAATAATCCATTTTGGTATATATTCGGTTTTCCGTAATTCAGTTCTTATTTATTCGGAGTTTGAAATGATGCAAGATGCTATTTAACCACAATTTTGTTCATAAATTTTGGCGAAACGAGACGTATCCTATACCGAAACATGTTAAAGACATATCGATATCGATATATCGATTATCGAATATCTAAAGTAAAAATATCGATATATCGAAAAATCAAAATACCGCCCAACACTAGAGCAAAACAACGCTAAGGAGTAGCGCCAAGACCTATGCTTTCCATGCTTTTCAAACTGGCTATATACGTAGTCTGCCCATTACGCTTGCGGCATTCAAAGCGATACAAACTTGAGGGTTTAGAAATTTCCAGTAAAGCGAAGGTGCGGCCTGCACACACCAAGGAAACACCGGGCCTTCCCAGCGTACGGTCCCGCTGGCGAATAAAAGACAGCGAACAGTCCGCTGTACTATGAACTTCAAATAAAATGTAAATAAGACTGAGACAAGGCTAAATCGAACGCGGCTTACGTCAAATCAAAAAGCGGGTACTGTTAAAAAGTCTTACCTTAAAAGGGCGGAAATTTGTTTTTGACGGTCGAGACAATGACCAAACGTTGAAAGTGTTCTTCCTCCAGCCACAAAATGTAAATTCGTCTTTCCTTTCTTTCCCTTTTCAAAGCTAATGATTTTTATTGCCTGGAAACAAAAAATAAATGGTAAAATTTTGTAACATTTGCAAATTTCAATTTCAGCAGAGAAAAATAACACTAGGGAGTAGAAGACCTGCTTGACATACAACGGAATCAGGCCTTACTCGTAGAACCGCCCAGTACGCTCCGAACATTCAGAGGAGACAAACTTGCGGGTTTATAAAATGTCTCATACAGCCAAGATGCGGTTTGCACACATCAAGGAAACAGGGGAGGATGCATCTTTTTCTGTGAGCCAGCGCTAGTGTAAGACTGACTGAGTCTCAGTAGGGACGCTCTCTCTCGCTAGAGGTTTTGGTGTCGCTGCTGTTGGAGTGTGTGTCACTTTTATCAAGTTTTGGCCGTACTCCCTAGTGTTACTCTACTCTTAGCTTCAGTAAACTTGCCTAGCAGTAACAAAGTACAAAAATAAAAGGGATTTCTATGTAACGGCCAAATCAAGATAGAAGTCCGGAGTTAGTGTCAGAAAAAAAGAATTACGTAGAGGCCCTGAGACTTTTGGAGCTGTTGAAAAGACGGGCTTTAGCAAGTATTCGAGCTTCATATTTTTGGTTTTGTAAACTCTTTCACTTACCAATTAAAGTTTAACGCTACAATCCAAAAGCTGTAGGAAATTTATACAGCTCTTTTTGTGCTCCATACATTTTATTTTGCTCTGGTGTCGCATCTGTCCTGCGTAAGAAGGAGCTGCAGAAGATGAAAAGATGTTATATAGAGTATGCGAAGCACATGCTTTATTTGCCAAAGTTAAAGCATTCCCACATGCTAACGGAGCGTTTCCAAGTTAAAGAAGCAAGCGTCACCCGGATAGTATTAGAGCGGCCGGTAACTTAATTTTGTTTAAAAGAAAGTTGAAGAAATGTTTAATTGAAAAAGGTGGTTGAATTTTGTGGGTTGTTGGAAGGGGGTGTGGGGAGGCGGGGAGTGAAGAGGTGGGGTGGGGGGAGGTGAGATGGGGGGCGGTGGGCAGGTTGTGACGAGGGAATCATTTTTCTTTCCTATTTTTTTTTTCTCTCTTTCTTTACCTCTTTTTTCTTTCTTTCTTTGAAAATATATTAGATTAGTTTTTATGTCATTATTTATTGACTAATTTCAAGTTAAAAGGTGGTTAGAAGATACAGCCACCCACAGGATTTTTGTCTTTTATGTGCGAGTTTTTTGTACAATGTAGCTGTGTTCTTTTGGGGAAGTAAAAAATATCTGAATCTGAGTCTGAATCACACTTTTGGAAATTTCGTCGGCTCATGGAGAACTGGGCCCAGCCAGCGCACGACACTCTACATTTTATTCTGGCCGATGAACGAAAAATTGTATATTCTGTTTTGTTATGTTTTATTTAATTATTCTATTTTTCTTTACATACTCCTCTTTTCAAATGGCGGGTCAGAAATAAATTAGTTACTTACTTACTTATGTAATCATAAAACTTGACTGATTTCATAGAAAGCTGTCGGTTTTCCCTCTCATTGTAATGAAAATTACATTTTTCAACATTGTCAATTAAAATTTTCATTATTAACACTATCATGATCACAGATAGCACTGCCTAGCGGATAATGTGTGTAACAATACGGAAGTGTACTGGAGCTAGTGGGGAATTTGAATAGTGGATAGAAATATTCTGAGAACGAAAAGTATAGCACACGGAGAGAAAAGATAGTATCTAATTTTTATGTTTGATTCATAATAGTTGCGTTTTTGCAGATACCATGGGATCTGATACCACGGTCTTAAGTCGTTTTCGCAGTTACTGTGGTATCTGATACCACGATCAAAAGGCGTTTTTGCAGTTATCGTGGTATCTGAAAAGTCGTCTCACTTTCATCAAATTTTGTCAAATTGGTGAGAAGTAAGTTTAGCACTTAGTGATGTAACTGGATATGTTTTTGGGATCCCAAAACTAAGTGGAGGGATACCTATGACATTGCAAAAGTTGTCCGTCTGTCCGTCCGTCCGTCTGTAAGAACGATAACTCTCGAAGGGAATGAGATAATGAATAGATCCCAAAAATTCAATATCTAATCCAGACAACTGGGTCTTGTCTTAGCCAGATCCAGTCAACGCCAGACTCCTTGAACATTTTTACAATTAAAATTCAGAAACAGATTAAGGACAAATAGCTAATAATCTGAGAAAACCAAGTTCAGAAACGGATTCAGCATGTGTGTTTACCCCTATAAGTCACATCTGTTTTGACGAAAACTTCCTGCCACTTCTGCCAATATCCCGGTTTGGGCCGAACTCCAGAACTACTTGTCCGGCGAAAAAGAAAGCTGAAAAGAGCTACGAGCTCATATGGCACTTGTTACGAGTAGGCACGGCTCGGTTACGTCAATGATGTATCTAGTGTTTGCTAGGTGTCTTCCCACCAAGTTTCATCTCGATCCCTCCACTCATAGCGTTTTCCAACATTTCCGGTTGCCCCCCTCCAGCTCCCCCAGAAAGTCACCGGATCCAGTCCAGATTTAAGTGGGTCGTATGAGGCATGAGGTCTTTCCAACAGTGCCCGAATCGGCTCGGTTCTGTCAATGATGTATCTAATGTTTGCTAGGTGTCTTCCCACCAAGTTTCATCTCGATCCCTCCACTCATAGCGTTTCCCAAGATTTCCGGTGCCCCCTCCAGCCCCCCCCCCAAAAAAAGTCACTGGATGTTGGCCCGTAGGGCACGCTTCTGTATTTTTTTCCGAGGAGGAGGAGTTTCAGCAGCGGCTTTGCAGCGTACCTGATCGGTCTTACTCGTGTCGGCTTATGTTGAGGCGGGATAATCTTCCGCTAAACGGGATAGAGCAATTTGTTGGGACATGACAAGTTTAGCCGCAGACAACACAGATAGATAAACCAGTAGTAGAGAAAATTGCGGTAAAGCACGGGAAGTGTGTTGGCCCCAAAGTACGCATCTCACTACTCACTGAGGGCAATGAAACAGGAGATCGGAACCTGCGCTAAGGGAACTTTCAATGGTTTGGTATGGACTCAACAAAAAGGGCTTCTTTTTTAATTCGATGGTATGGACTCAAGAAAAAGGGCTTCTTTTTTAATTCGATTTTTTTAGCCGACAATTTAGAATCTACTACCATTAGATATCCGGAATTCGAAAATCTCATTTCCTTCAAGGGAGCAGCGAAAGGTAATTACAGGAAAATTGAAGAAATAAAATAAGTTATCCTCCTTTAGACCCCCCCCCCCCCACTGTTTTTGTTTTCTTTCTTTCTCGTTCCTTCTTTCCCTTATTTTTTCTCTCCTTTTATTGAAAGTTGAAACCATATGTTATTTTTTTCCTCTCCTCCCTTTTTCTTTAAATATAATATTTATATAGTTGATTGTATCCCATTGTAGCCTGCGTAGTAGTATGGTACTAGTACGAAAACGTTGCATGTAATCTATGTAATGGCAAAGAATATATCATTTAATGTGGCTCAGGCTGGTCCAATCTTATGTAGTACTATCCAGTAGCATCCTGTCTTGCCATGAGTAGCATCCAGTCTTGCTAATAGTAGCATATAGTAGTATGCAGTAACACGGTAGCCTTGGAGTAGAAGCATGTAGTAGCATCGCTAATGCTCCATGCAATTTTTTCGCACTACTTCATAGTACTATTTTGAGATAAATTTTTCATCGGGATCTGGTGTTTAAATTAGTATCGGTTATTTCCCTGCCCTAGCCAAGCACTACATTTGTGCTTTCCTGGCAGGAATGTTAGTGTGTATTTTTGTTGTCTTTAAATATAGTCCAATGAAATTGAACTGAACTGAATAAAAGTGGGACGGAAAAGACGGACATCGACGGACATGCTTTAGAACTTGTGACGAAACGACCGACTAAGAGGAGAAAGGCGACAGGGCATCATTCCTCTTTTAATTAGCTGGTCACCCGGTGCGGCGGTCCTCTTTTCCCTTGTTTAGGATATGTTCCTCTTTTTAGTTTTCCGTCTGCAGCACGACCTTCCGTTGTGTTACCTCTTTAACACGATCCCCACAATGGTTCACACACGGAATTTTAGATCGTAATGTCTGTCTGTCAGTCGGCATTTTGCCAGTTTGGGCACTTCCAAACAAGCTAGGACGATGAAACTTGGCAGGCATGTCGGGGACCAGACCAGATTAACTTAGAAATAATCACTTCTCCTACCCGAGGATCCGAGTTCGTTGACTAATTTAACCAAGTCCCAGTGGCTGCTGGCTACCAAACAGGGAGGAGTCAAGGGATGACAAGTGACAGTTTGTAGCTAAGTCCCGCTCTGTAGGAGGAGCTACGCGATGAAAAAGCGATGCTGGCATGGCACAACTACCGTAGGGAAATGGAGGGATGCGGAATCCAGAATCAAGTGACATGCTTGACTTTGGAACGGGATCAGAGTGGGACTTGGTTGGAAGAACAAGCGTAAACCTTAGATATATTATTCACAAAGCAGGACCGGGGGGAGTTTGAGGCGTTTCCTGGAATTCCGGTGATAGCGAGTTAAGGTACTTCCAGATGTGCTGAGACGACGTAACATGGCACGCATAGTAGGGACACGACCAGATGGACTTCGAAATAGTCCCTTCCCCGACTCGATCATCGTGGAGGGAGTGGAGGGAAAGGGAATCCAGGATCTAGTGACATTAATAACTTTGGAACGGGTGATCGTATGTGAATGAGACTTTACAAGCAGAGGCGTTACTAGCCAAACATGTTTTTGGGGGACAAGGTATTTACCGACTGGCTGGTAAATTTTACCGTCTGTTTTTGTAGAAAAAATACTGTTTTGACGAAAAGTCGACGTCAAAGGGTCACCCCCTCCCTCGTACGTGGTGCCCCTGGTTATAACTGCTATGCATTTAAATTATGGTGAATAAACCTGAACTGCACTGAACCTGAATTGAATCAATGAACGAATGTCTTCCCGAAAAATGCCTAGGCCATGGCAACAAGAATTATATCGATACACTAACGTAGCCTACTTAACACTAACAAAATAAATACCACGAAATACCAGCCGAAATAACAAAATACCACGCGTTCTAAAAATGCCGTTATATGCTCCGTCGCAAGTCTCAAGTAACACCCATGTTTTTCACATCAAAAAAAATTTATCTTTATCATCCATACCATCTCTGATTTTGTTGACTCCCGATAAGCTAAAATAATTCAGGTATGTCAACGTTTAAAAAGAGCTTTAGCTAAATAAAGTCTTGAATAATATAAATTGTACTCTTTTCATCATGTACAAGTATTGTGTACGGCCAATTGGCTGTTAAAATATTCACTGATTCCTCTTTTTTCTCTTTCTTCACCGTGGATGGAACTATTTTTTGGCCCTTTCTAGTTCACATTTGCCCAAGCTCTCTCATTTTATTTAAAATACTGATATATGCCAATTTTAAAAAGAGTGTTTTAGCTAAATAGAGCCTTGATTGATCTAAAGTGCACTGTTTGCATTATGTCCATTTATTCTGTTCATCCAATTGGCTACTCTTTACTCCCCTGTGTGCATTTCTGTTCTGTGTATGTGAATATAATTTTGTTCTCTTTCTATTTCATATTTGCACTCGCTCTCTAGTTTCCTTCCCCGAGACCAAACCATATTTACATTGATCCGATTCCCCTCAAAGCTCTGCTCTCCGGTATTTTATATCAACAAAGCCCCATTCCCCATCATCCATGTCACGATCGTTTCGCTCTCGTTCGTGTCCCAAATTTTCCGACCTACCGCCCGAATATCTATTCAGTATCTCCTGGCTTTGACATAGATTTTCATTCAATTTCAAAACAAAGAGAATGGGGAGCAAACAGAGTTTCCGCCTACACTGAAAATCAGGGACAGGTCCGATGCTTCTCTTTGAAGTATGCCTGTCCTGTTTGGCACTTTGACCTGACGGTAGATCAAGTCTGATAGGCTTGAAACTATTCAGACAAGAGCCTTCAGAATTATCTACTGCCAGGGCAAAGTGCCTTATTTCCTCCTCCTCAATGAATCCGAACTTTAGCAGCCCGACCTGTTACTCTTTTTTCTTATTTCGGGAATAATCTGCGTTCCCAACCAAGTTTCCTAGTTTCCAAAGTCTCCAAGTACCTATTCGATTACCTCGAATTAAATAATACAATAGCTACGAGCTCATACGGCACTTGCTACGAGTAGGTGGTACAAGAAAGTAGATGAGAATGTCCCAAAATCCCCCCTTCAACCCTCCTATGACTGGACCTAGAAATATGGTATCTAATTTTACCCGAGCCTGAGCATTTCCTCGGATAATCTAGGGCAAATGTTTCACCGTACTCGTTTGATTCCATCGTGTGCGACGCGCGGTCTTTCCAAATACCAAGTTTCATTAAGGTCCGATCACCCGTTCAAGAGTTATCCATACCTCCAAAAAAGAAATAAAAGACGTCACTTTAAGAAGAAGAAAAAAACACTAAAATAAACCAGAGAAAAATGTTCAAACTGTAAGAAATGTTGCTTTCCTAGCCAACCACTCTGAGACATACCTTGTTACAATCACATTCCTAATGAAAATGCAACTTGTCAACTGAAACAACATTACTTCCAGCTTATTTCCTCTACTCTCCAAAAAGACAGCTATTGAGCAATTACTACCTCAGTCTTTTTTCTTGATATTGCTCTGAGTTCAAGTTCAAGTTCTGTTTATTTCAAATTAAATTCAACATAAAGAGCCAATTTTGCTGAGAGAGTTACACAGTCCATTCATAAAAACTTCAGTGTAGCCACTTTTCTGATCGAACCCGTGACTTTTGGCTGAAAAAACAATGACATTCTGGCACATACGAAACTTGGCCTTTTCCACCAATTATCAACGAGAAAGCTCGATTTATCATCTTCATAATTACACGCCTCAACCTTTATGCTTCATATTTGCTTTTACTGGTAACAAACCGGTCGGAGAGTTCAGAATCAGAATCATTTTCTTTTTCCCAATATTCGTTTAAATAGCCTGGGATGTCAAAACGTTAAATAAAGCACGAATAAACACATTTATAAGCACTACCGGTTTCTATCCACTGTTGTGTCACGATCTTATTTGCTTTCTGCTTCCAGGTTGTGGTGCTTAACGAAGTATGGTACAAATGATCTGCTGTACCGCTGGCTGTACTTGAACGGTGGTTTCTGGACAAGTGGGTCGCAGCGTTTTAATTTCTCGGCCCGACGTGTGTTGCCGCTAGGAGTTGAAGCGGAGGCCGGTAGGGTGACCCGATGTAACCTTTTGCCAAATGACATGGTGAGATGGTGGCGTCGCTCCGAGAGGGTTGAGATTCATAGTTGTTTGGTGCTGTCTTCGTATGACACATATGTCTGCCCAAGTATGATTTTGCAGACTCGTTTCTGCAGAGACTCAAGTCTCGGTCTTGTGACAGCATGGGAATCAATACGGGACAGGCAGGGGCGTCGCAAGGGGGGGGGGGGTGCGGGGGGTGCAGCACCCCCCCACCTTTTTGAGATTCGGTAAAATTTTGGGCCGAAGGCCCTAAATTTTACTAAAATTGTTCAGTATTTTTTCGATAGAAGAACTGTTCGTTATATTTACGGGGATTCGGTAGTTATACAGAATCCTAAATAGGCTATCTGCACAAATCTCTTCGGTATAATGATCGGGATTCGGTATAATTGCCAGTACTCGGTAGTTATTGTTCGTATTGTAGTATTGTTCGGTATTTTTTCGATAGCAGAACTGTTCGTTATATTTATGGGGATTCGGTAGTTATACCGAATCTCTTTGGTATAATGATCGGATTCGGTATAGTTGCCAGTATCCGGTAGTTATCACGAATTTGGTGAGAGTACTGAAATTATTTGGTAATTTTTCGATGCCGGAACTATTCGGTATACTTATGGAGATTCCGTTGTTACACAGAATCCCAAATAAGCTATTGGTTCGAAATTATTTGGTATCACGATTGGGATTCGGTAATTTATTCAGTATAATTTCAAGGATTGGGAAGTTAACCACGAATCCTGACTTTGTTCCAATTTTGACGAAAGTATACCGAATGTTGTTCGGTAGTCTTTCGATACCACAACAATCCGGTATAATAACCGGGATACGGTAGTTATACAGAATCCCGAACATGCTCTCGGTCTAAACTTATTCGGTATAATAACTGGGATTCGGTTGCCAAGATTCGGAAGTTACCACGAACCTCGAAACTCAGAAGAGGTCGAGTGAAGCACTGGTCGCAGACAAAAGGGATGATCTGTGATATCATCGATAGTCCTTACTTTTATTTTGGATCTCAAAAAGAATATCTAATCATAAATATTTCGAAAATTCCGCCTGCAGCACGTTTCGTAATATTCTCTATTTTGTGGAAGGGCGCGTCACTTGACGGGGGTTTTAATCCAGTTTTAGGATTGAGATTTCGAAACATTAAAAGGCTACAATTTGGATAGAAATTAAATTTGGCAGGAAAAAGCAAAAAAAAAACTTCATGTGATTACAGGTAGTATATTGACTAGACTACTGTTGCTGCTGCTGCCGGATCGTCGTTCCATCCGATTTGTGGAACTTCATAGAGTCTCGGTATTTAATCAGCGATAAATGATAGAATTTGTAAGAGAAGCAGTTAAATTTTAGCCTTAAAAAAAAAAAAAATAATGGATTTCGAAAATTTTCGCCTGCGGCGCTTGATGTGATTATCTATTGACTATAATAGGTAGTAACTGTTACTGCAATCATACCCGGCAATATGTTGTCCATGTGCGCTTCGCCAAAACACCGCCTAATAGCTAGCTTATCGTCGTTCATGCTGCCTTTTATTGTTACTCTTCATACGGAATCGTTTCTGTCCCATAATTTAAAGCTCCAATTCCTAGTTCTAGGATTCGGTAACATTTTTGAAAGATTCGGTAAAATTTTGGCTCTGCACCCCCCCACCGAAAATGCACTTGCGACGCCCCTGGGGACAGGCATATTCAGTAACTAGTCTGATGTATGTTACATACATAGTTAGCAAGGCGGCCGTAGGGATGGCGAACCTTCTTGACTTCGCAAAAATCTTCAGCAGGTTTGACGTCTTCGAGACTGTTTTTTATACGTGCGTTTCCATACTGAGATTGTCGCCAAAATGGAGTCCAAAGATTTTGACAGTTTTGCTGGATCCTAGGACCTGGTCGTGAGGCGGGGTCTTCTGTTTCAGAAAACTGAACCTTATGAGGTTACTTTTTTCTGAACTGACTGTCAGTTATGTTTTTCAGCCTCGTTACACAGGGTTTCAAATGATTCTCTGACAGGGCATTTGTCAGGTACGTCATTTATCGACCTCAGTATGGGAAGAGTTAAGTCGTCGACAAACTTCAGCCTTTCTATGATCTTGATGATTAAGGAATTGATCACAATCGCGAAGCAGGAAGGCCCAAGTTTGCCAACACGAGGGGCTCCACAAGTAGTCGGTAAGACGTCAGATACTTCGCTATTCTCCAGCTTTACACACTAGGGGTCGGCACCGTTTCTGTTTCTGTTTCTGTTTCTGTTTTTTTACTATCGTTTTCTGTTCTGTTTTTTTTTTTAAATAACAGAAAAACAGAAAACAGGTAGCCGTTTTTTTAATGCCGTTTCTGTTTCTGTTTCGTTTTTTATATGACCGTTTTAGCCGTTTCTGTTTTCATTTTACCTGTTTTTTCCAACTTTCCGTTTTTTGTTACGACTTATACGCGTGGCGTCCCGGCGTAATCTAGAGATTTTATTTTTCTGCCGGATTATGTCATCTACCGATATTTTCTGATTTTCGGAAGGAAAGATTTGTGAGTCAGAATAGAGAGATTGCACCCTACCCGACGAAACGGATATTTTTACACCATCATTAGAGGAAGCAAAACAACAAAATTAACAGTGCGAAGTATAGGACTTCCGACTTACAGACCAAATTATCGGCCTTTGATAGCCATTCTGAGCCAGTGAATTGCTGGAAACGTCAATCTGGCTATTTCTTGCTGGTATAATAATTTTTTGCGAAACGGAGTCTCGCATTGCATCGGTCGGTTAAGACACGTTTTTTGAAATCCAACCAATAGGAAGCACGAATCGTTCTGTACCGAAAGTTTGAAGCCTTCAATCTCCCATGTCTGATGAAACTTTTCTACGAAGCTGTAATTATACAACCAAGAAAAAGCCAGCGAACTTTTCCTATGTTCAAAAGTTTTTTTTTCACTTTTTGGTAAAGATGCGCACTTTAAGGGTGCTAGAAATTCACTCTATTGGCGCAAATGATCATGGACCCTCGGGGGATTATGAAATGGATCCGTCCGTTCTGTCACGGGTGTACCTAGTTCTTGTGCTTGTTCTTCCCACCAAGTTTATTCCCGACGAGTCCACTCTATGCGCGACAGATTTCCAGTACTCGTTTCCACCTCCCTCCCCACATTCATCTGATCCGGTCCGGACTTGAAACCGGATATCCGAGAAACGAGGTCTATCCAAATATCAAGGTTCATTAAGATCCGATCATGCGTTCAAAAGTTAAATATACCTCAGGATTCCAGAATCCTCCTCCCTCCAATCCCCCACGATGGTCGGATCGGGGAACTGACTATTTCCAAAGTTTTTGGTCGGGTCTCTGGTATGCCTGCCAAGTTTCATCGTCCTAGCCCACCTGGAAGTACCTTAACTCCGGATCACCGGTATTCTGGAACCCCCTCCAACTCTCCCCACAGTGTCAAAATGCGGTCCAGTTCTGTCTATGATGTACCAAGGGCTTGTGATTGTGGGTCCCACCAAGTTTAATCCTGATCGCTCAACTTTAAGCACGTCACAAGATTTTCTGTCCCCCGTTCCGACTCCCCCCCCCACCCCACATTTATCGGATCCGAACCGTACTTAAAATGGAACGTCTGAGACACGAGGTCGTTCAAAATATCAAGTTTCATTAAGATCCGATCACCCGTTCCAAAGTTATCGAAAGTTCGGATTCCCCCTCACTCCACTCCCCCAACGGTGGTTGGATCGTCGAAGTGACAGTTTCCAAGTAGTTTGGTCAACTCCCTGATATGCCTGCCAAGTTTCATTGTCCTACCACATCTGGAAGTACCGTAACTCGAGAACAGTGGACCGACCGATCGACAGAAAAGTGATCGGTATATGGCACTTGAATGAACCCCATGCTCCAACGCTGGGGCATGCTGACAGGGGTGACCATGGTTCTCATACTTAGTTGTATCCCTTCTTCCGCATAGGGGTATCAGTATATACAGTACTTTGGGAACTAAAACAATTTGTTTTTTTTTTTACCTTGAAATTTTTTGTTTTTAAAGGGTACTGATACCCTTCTGGGGAATAAGCGGTAGACATACGTATGACGTCCATACTCACCCCTTCCAGCATCCCAGCATTTGACCATGGGTGTAAGAAAAGGGCTTAGTTTACTAGACAGGTGCAGACTCCTTTTTCCTTCAACTTACGCAATTATACTCGACCTTCTCTCACAACCTTAGACCCTCCATGGGTCCCCTCCTCACACTATTCACTTTCCAAGAGCCGCCTTACCATTCCAAATGGTCGCCTTACTATTATCTTATAAACCTAAAAAAGTAGGAAAAAAAACAGAAATACCTGTTAAAACGGCCGTTTTTTTTGTAAAAAACGGTCCGTTTCTGTTATTCCAAAAAAAAACGGAAAAACAGAAACGGTTTTCCGTTTTTTTATCGCCGTTTCTGTTTCTGTTCCGTTTTTTATTTGCCGTTTTTTACCGTTTCTGTTTTAGCCAAAAACAGAAACGGTGCCGACCCCTATTACACACTGGATTCTTTGTAATAGGTAACTGGCGACCAACGTAAGGACGATTTTCCTGGCATATTATCTCTGCTTCTCTGACAAATAGTAGTGACAAAGATAGTCAAAAGCCTTGACGGAGTCTGCTATCAAGCAATTGATGAAGCTACCAGGTAGCTCGACGTGTCTCAGAATCTTATCCAGGAGTCTTAACAGGTAATTCACCGTGCTATACCCTGGTCGGAAGCCGAACTGCCTGTCATCGAGATTTTTCCCGATGTCAGCCAACAGCCAACGTAGAATGAAGGCTTCGGAATATTTTGGCAAAAGCAGATGTTTGTGAGATGGGGCGGAGATCTGTGAGGCCATTCGGTTGAGATTTCTTGCGTATAGGTGTTACCACTGCTTTCTTCAACACTTAAGGAAATACCAAATACCTTCAGAAGCTGATTGGTTCAGGATAGCTGTGAGTGGGGTGCACAATTCGAGGGCATATTTGCGATTCAGGGGAGGTGGTAGCTCGTTTGGGTATACGGATTTACGTGGGTTAATCTTTAGTAGCTCTTTGAACACCATGTGCTCCTCTACGACTGGGATCTCAGAGACGGGAGGGAGTGGAGGTAGCGAATCTAAGGGCGGATACTTCCTACAGATCGAAGCAAAGTATTCGTTTATTATGTCAGCTAAGAGCTTGTTACCCATCTCGTCGCAAACTTCCACTTTCTTTTTCTCTTTTCCGAGCAAACTCTGCACGACTTTGTGGAATTTTGTTGGCTCAGTTGTATGGAGGTTCGCTATGATTTTTTTATCCATATTGTTTACTCGCTTTCTTCACCGCATTAGCTACACGATTCCGAAAAGCTTTGTACTCAGCGTCGCTTCCCAGCATGCAAATATTCTGTCTCTTTCCGCTATCATCTCTTTAATTTCTGGAGTTACCCATGTCTTTTCGTTTGATTTAATTAGCTTTGTTTTTAGTGGAGTGTCCTGTAGCAGCTTTCGGCTTTCGATTTACGGTTTTCGGTTCTCACCTTATTTTGCGGAGCTCATAACTCGTGAACCAGAGTAAGCATCAAACTCGAACTTGGTAGACTTGTGGGTATTGGGGTCTAGTTGTACCTTTTGGGGGCCCATCTCCCACTCCAACCCGGTTCATGGGCAAATGGGCCCAGATTGCCCAGTGAATAATTTTCATAACTTGACCAGAACTGGACATAGGACGATGAAACTTCTTGGGCGTGTAGATCCTAGGGCTGGAAAATTGCTTTTAAAGTTGCACCTCCCCCACCCACCCAGTTCATGGGCAACTGAGCCCAGATTGCCCAGGAGTAAAATTCGTTACCCGTGACAGGAATCAACAGGTATCAAGTTGAAACTTGGTAGGATTGTGAGCACTGGGGTCTCTTTTTACTTTTCGCGAGTCCCAGACCCTACCCCCACTTTTTTCAGGGGCAATTGGGCCCAGATTGCCCATTTTTTAATGTTTTTAACTTGACATGAACTGGAGGTAAGGCAATGAAATTCCTGTGTGCTTTAGGATCATAGGGGTTGGGGAGAGTTGAACCACCCCCACCCTCCGGCAAGTGGGCTCAAATTACCCATGAAAAAAGTTTTTGAACCGTGACTGGAATAAAACTCTAAGCTGGTATACTTGAGGAAAAAAGGTGTAAATAAGCATTTTGATGGGTCCTGACCCCCCTCCCCCCCACTCCCGTTCATGGGCAGCTGGGCCCAGATTTCCCATGAGTTAAGTCTGTCTATGACAGGTCTCAAGTCAAACTTTTGTATATTTTGGGAGATATACCTATGGATGAGGATTAGGTGTAACAGCAACAAAAATGACGACACGACGTACTTCAATCTTTAATGAGCAGTTGGAAACTTGACTGTTTTGTAATATGATCGATGATATGCCGTTCTTAATAAATTGTGACAAAGGAGGCATTATGCTGCTACGATTTTGTTTATTACACTAGTTATTACCTTGCTAATGGAAAAGAGGTTTAAAGGGTGGGACTGGATGGCAGACCATTCAGTGCTCGAACTAATGCTATTCGGACAAGATCTTCAACATTTCTTTGGATTTATACTGGCGGTTTGTTTACTTTTAAAGCTTTTAAAGTGGGATGATTACAAATTAGGTTGTTTCAATACGTGTTATGAGATATACTTGGGATGAGAAATGTCTTGGTTCTAAAGCTGCCTTATATAAAATGTGATAAACATTTTACTTTTACACTCCACGTCTGAGCGCTTGCGCACTTGCTTAACGAAAATGCTGGTCATGGAGTTCAGACAGCTTGGAGCAGAACTCAGCCATGGCGTTTGCACTATCTGAGTAGTACAAATGTCGCCAATCTAGTTCGCATAGGTCTTTTCTGAAGAGCTGGATTGACTCTGGCTTGTAATAGCGAAAGCTAATTTTCCTTTTCGGTTCTTTTGGATATGAAGCTTAATAGGCAACCAAACGACGTAGTTGTGGTCACTCTTACCGAGCGGAGCAAGTACCCGAGGCTCAGACTACAAGGTTTCCATGGATGTAAAGATAAGATCTAATACTTTTGTCTTTCCGGGTTGGATTTTCACGACCTGCCTCAAGGAAAGTGATTCACAAATCAATTTCTGGCTAAGATCGTTAAATTCGCCACAGACTCAGCCCAGCATATGGGTACTTCGACCAGAGGTAATCAGTAGAAAGTTGTAGATACAGCATTAGGCGTTTACGGAAAGGACCTCTGGGGGGGGGGGGGGGGGGGTAGTAGACCAGTCCAACGATGACTGAGGAGATGGATTTTGGAAGAAACTTGGGTTTGAGCCATAGCCAACTTACTTCGATCTCATCATCATTAGCTACTAGCGGCGACACGATTCGACTTCGAAGGTCATTACGACAGTAGAAAGCCACGCCTCCTCCTTGTTCTACTGGTTGAACGTCACGTCCGGGCCTTGGGACCAGAAAGGTGTAGCGATCAGGGTTCGTGGACCTCTCCAGTACAGGAAGTTCAGTATGCGGCTGAGTGAATAAACGCAGGTGGAATTGTTGCAAGCCTTGTTCACCACTCTTTATAAGGACACGCACCTGGAGTAACCACTGTGGAGTAACCACCGTTACGATGCCAGTGTTTGTGCCAGGTCGTGTCGCTTGTGTATTTCTTACATCTTAAGGTCAGGTCAGACCTATACTTCGGTTTAATCTATGGATTCTTTATTCGGTATTTAGTGTCTTTCTATATACTTCATTAATCTCAGATCTTTTCTTAAACAACATATTTTCGTACACGGTGTTCTGTGGTTGATTCGATATAGGGTTGTCTTGGTACGGTTTACTTATCTGTACGAGCCCCAGAAACCCAGCTCGGCTGGTCACGCTATCTACCAGCTAGGGAAAACGGTTCCCTGGCCACTACGGGGCGCTACAAAGCATTCATAACCGTCTATGCTTATGACTTCAGCGCAAAAGACCCAAGTCTCAGTGACGCAGGCTATATCTATCTTCTGGTTTAGAAGTAGTCTATTCATGTCTTCTACTTTGTTTCCCATAGACTGGGCATTCCAAAGAAGAAGCCGTGGCGAACCAGCTGCTGGTTCGTCGGCCGATGTTTCGTGTCAGTTTCTTTACTGCCAGCACTAGTTGTTTCCATTTCGCAGTTGCGGATTGGTAAGTACTCGTCGGTGTTGGTAAGTACTGCCATTTGTAAGTAGTCTTCAGTGTTTACACGTAGGGATTTGTTTCCGGTTAGCTGTTGGGGCTCGCCTCTAAACTTGGACTATGATGCCTCGGGGGACCTTCTATTGCGACTGAATTGCTAAAAATCGATTCGAAGTCGCTATGGCATAGCCCAGAGCTGGAGACAGTAGCTGTAGCTTTAGACGGTATGTTGACTTCTGGGTAGAGCAAGGAAAAGTAGGGTTCGTGTCTGATGTTCTGTGATCCATTGACTGACCAGTTTGGAGGGACAAAATGGACAGGTTTTGCGCTTGTTTGTTCGTTTGTTTGACGGTTTCTGTATTCAGTGGTTTCGGGATCTGGTGGTTGTGTATGGCAGTGGTAGTTGAACCAAGAGACTGTAGATACTTTGTTAGTACCTGTCGATCCTGCACCAAATTCTTTGGTGCAGTAGTTGGTTTGAGGACGCTGTTTGTAAATACCAAGGTTCGAAATTGCCGTACTTTCGTCCGTGTGTGATTCTTCCCCCTGGTCGGTTTTTTGTCCGGTGGTACGGCTGGGAAGCCGTGCTCGTCTTTTGGACCTGTTCTTTCACCGGGTGAGCTCATCCAGAGCCGTCAAAGATTTGTGGGTGGAGGAGGGTTGAAGTAGTTGCATGTTTTGTCTCTTTTACAGATCCCCATTAGAAATTTCCGGCATTTCATAGGATGAAGCAAACTACATTCGGTACCGTTCGCATCCTTCTTCATTGAGATGGTCGTGACAAACAGCCGGCAGATTATTTGGGTGTATAAACCGACAATTGGTACCCATTTTGCAGTGGCCTTTCATGTAGAAGAAACATGCTTCGGAGACAGTCGGATCATGTGGACGGTCAATCGGCTTTGGTTGGTATTTCAGTGCCAATAAATCATGTTTTGTATTAGTTGTTGTACCACCATCAGTTGTGGCTGCAGTCCCAGTTTTGCCCATATCCATGGGAGGCACAGAAGCGTACTGATCCGCGAGGGGACAGTACTGAGTTCGCTGCAAGTAGAGGACACTGTAGAGAGAGTTTTTGATCTCTTTGTCGAAGAAACTAAAATGTATGGCCGATCACAGAATTCTGCTACCGGTGGCAACACCGGTTTAAGGTTGATTTATTCTATCTCTCTAAGAGCCCGCCTTGGCAAATTCTGTCGATTGAGCCCACCGCTAGATGGCATCTACTTCGACACAAATGAAAAAGATGGTCCTGGATAAAGATTGTATTGTTATAAACAGAAATTCATGGGTCACAACAGTAGTCATTTTCACATTTCTATGGTGGGCTAGAGTTGCCATTTCACTAAACGAAAATTCACTGTAAAAGTAACAAATAAGTACTACCTCGCCTTCGGCTCGGTAGATATTTTTCATAACCTCCCTCACCTTGTTATTATATTTATATTATTTCCGATATCAACCTCGGTGTCTGAAGTTAACCTTTCATATATATAAGACTGGTGATTGATGATTGATTTATAAGAAGTGAACTGATAGACAAAAATGCTCCTCAGCCGGGATTTGAACCCAGGACCCTCTGCTTACAAGGCAATCACTCTACCACTGAGCTACCGAGGGGCTTGTGAACAGAGTTCGCAAACCACTACAATAGTCTGGTAGAGGCCGGCCACAGGAACAGTGTAACGAATTTGCCCGAAGGCAAATTCATATATATTTGGTTTTCACCATGAGAACCCGTCGTGTGGATCCTGGTTTGTCTACGTGGCTCCGACAAGGGAGTCCTAGACTTCTATATTTTATTCGAAATTTTTTTTGATGGTATTGGTCACGGTACAAGTCCCTTGTGTAAAGCGCCATCGATATTGATGACTGATGTTTCAAATTAAGGGTGGAAATAATTGTATTTTATAAGCTAATGATATAGTTTACTAACGGGAACCCATATCTCAAAATATTTTCTAGCCGGACAAATAGTTCAATAGGACAAATAATCCGGCAAAACCAGAAAATAAGTAAAGCAAAAGTTGCATCTCAAGTTAATTAGAGGCTAGATAAGATATTAGTGTAAGAGATATGATGAGACCCTTTTTGGGATCCCAAAACGTAAGTGGAGGAATGAGATACTTGATGAAACTTGTGTGAGGATTCTTTGGGTAGAGAGTAGGGTCAAGTTCGTAGATGGGCTCTGTAGCCCTACGTTTAGGAGTGCGTGTGTGTGTGTGTGTGAGTGTGTCGGGGGGGGGGGGGTCAAATTAAATGGCAATATTTTTTAAGCTATTAAGATAGTTGTTAGAGGGGTAAGGAGACATGCTGAATCCGAATATGATTTTTTTTTTCTTGCCGGACAAGTAGTTTGTCCGGTATCCAGCGAACACCGGACACAAAATTTGTCAACTCATTTTCAGCTATAGCCGTCCCTACCCCTTTATTCTCAAACCTGTGTAGCTCTGCGCGTTCGATGACGAAATTAATTTATTTATGCTATGGTCGTCGGAGAGAACTAGTGTAATCGAAGGTCGAAGGGGTTGATATATAATGTTTAAACGACGAATTATTCGAGCGAGGATGTTATTCAATGAGGATTTACTGGTAAAGTACAGGTCAAGTTCATAGATGGGTCCTTTAGTCCTCTATTTAGAAGCATAGTAGGGGTTTCGAATTTACGGTAAAAACGTGCATATCTTATAAGCTCATAAGATATTCATTGGGGATAAGGAAGTCTGCTGAACCCATCTCTGAAGATGGTATTCTTGCTGGACAAATGGTTCATCACGAATTAGGCTGAAACTCGAAATTTGGTTGAAGCTGAAAGTTGTTTCTGAAACCGATTAGAGATTCGGTATCGGAGCAAGATGACATGGTGAATTCATTTATAAACTTTATTTTAACAGTAAAAATATTCAAGGAATCTGAGGAAGGCTGAATGGCGAAGACATGACTCTATTGTTTGAATCAAATGTTATATTTTTGGGACCCCATCGAAACCTTTGGTCTTGTTCAACTATAATTTCTTGCCGGACAAGTAGTTAGCATAGTTAGCACTTGAAGCCAAATCTTTAAAGTGCGAATCTTAGCCGTAAACTACAAACAAATACTTTTTGCCAAAAGATACAGGTTCATGATCCCGAAGGGTGGGTGATAATTCGTGATTCAAAGGTTTTGCTTACAAATGAATTCCGGGTCCTCTTAAAGTGTTTACCCTGATCCCACGGTGCAAAAGTTGTTTTGGCTAAACGATGCATTTTCAATGTTCCCCAAGGGCCCATGATTGATAATTGCCTCAACAATTTGATGTGGATATTTTTGCCCGCACGATGAAAACAAATTTTAGTGCAATTCAAAGGGGACAGATTTTATGGCACTTGCAGCTTCGCTCAAGTGCCATATACCGGTTACTTTTCGGTCTGTCGGTCCACTTTTCTCGAGTTAGGGTACTTCCAGAAGTGCTAGGACGATAAAACTTTTCAAACATATCAGGGGCCCCACCAAACTAACGTGTAAGTACTCACTTCCCCGATCCGACCACCGTGGGGGGAGTGGAGGGATGGGGAATCCGGTATATCGAGCAAGGTATAACTTTAGATCGGGTGATCGGATATTGATAAGAATTTATATTTGGAAAAAACCGTGTCTCAGATTTATCATTCCAAGTCCGGACCGGATGTGAAGAATGGGGAGGGAGCCAGAGGGGGGGGGGGGCGTAAATCATGTGATGCCCTTAGAGTGGAGCGATTGGGATGAAACTTGGTGGGAAGAACAAGCACAAGCAGTAGACACATCAGCGACAAAATCGGACCGGATTCAGGTACTTGGGGGGAAGTTGGAAGGGGGGATCCGGAATTCCTGTGATCGCGTTGTGCGATGTGCTAAGATGATGAAAATTGACTTGAAAATTAGAGACTTGACAGGATTGGTTAGAAATAATCATTTCCCCGATCGGACCATCGTGGGGGGAGTGGAGGGATGGGGAATTCGGAATCTTGGGACATGAATAACTTTCGAACTGGTGATCGGATCTGGATGAAATGTTTGGATATTTGGAAAGAATTCATGTCTCATATGTCCCATGTCAAGTCCGGAACGGATATGTGATGAATGTGTGTGTGTGGAGGGGGGGGGGGATTCTGTGACACGCTTAGAGTGGAGCGATTGGGATAAAATTGGTGGGAAGCACAAGCACAAGGCGTATATAAATCTGTGACAGAATCGGACCGGATTCGGGCAATGTGGAAGGAGTTGTAGGGGGGGGGGGGGGGGGATAGTCCGAATTCCGGTGATCGCGAGTTAAGGTACTTCCCAATTTGCTAGCACGATGAAACCTGACGTGAGCATTATGGACTTAACAAGATTAGCTGAGAAATTGTCACTTCCCAGATCCGACCATCCCTTAAAGAGCTCATCTTAACTGCAAAGAAAAAAAAAACTTTTAAGCAAAATCTTCATTTCCATGAGCCCATGGTCACTTTTGTCTCAAGTCTTTTGCTTGGAGATGAATTTCTAGCTCCCTCAAAGTGTGCATTTTAACAGCAAAGTGAAAAAATACTTTTGACCAAAAGATCCATTTTCCTGATTCCCAATGACCCGTGACCATCTGTGTCCCAAGTATTTTGCTTCCACATTCCATTTCGAACCCCTTAAAGTGCGCATCTTAGCCGCAAAATGCAAAAAAATAACGCTACCAAGCGAATGAGATACTTTCCAAGCCAAGGGCCCATGATCATTTCTGTACATGGGCATTTGGTTAAAAACAGATTCCTAGCCCCCTAAATTGCGCATTGTAACCGATAACTGCCTGGCATATTTTTACTAAACCATACATATTGATGAATCCAAAGGTCCATAATCGTCTGTTCCTCAACTCAGCAAGAATCGTAGCTGTTACTGTTTCCTACTGCGTCTGCTTGAAATGCCATATGAGCTAACAGTTCTTGTTTCACAAGGTCACAATGTCTTGATGTTCAATTAAAGGTCGAAATAGGAGTCGGCCACTTGCGGAGCAGACAAAGTGGGGGTGGGGTCAGGGGCGTCACGGCTGAGGGGTAGGGGGGACGCCCCCTCCCAAATGCTGTCGGCCAGTCGGTAAAAAATAGCACAGTTGGCGCGAAGCGCCACTATTTTTCATCAAAACAGTTGATTTTTTTCATAAAACAGTCGGTTTTTCTGAAAATTGGTCGATTTTTCGTCAAATAGTCTTTTTTTTCTGAAAATCAAGGGATTTTTCTCAAAATCAGTCGATTTTTTTCAAAATGTCATTTTTGTTGTTGAAAAAGGTCGTTTCTTCTGCAGAAAAAGTAGGTAAAAATTACCAGCCAGTCGGTAAATGCCTCGCCCCCCCCCCCCCCCACACACATTTTGGTTAGTAACGCCTCTGGGTGGGGTCTTCAGAATCTTGTGCCGCACTCTGGGTGGAGATAGTTGGACGCAACTTGACGGACAGAACTATCATATGCTATGGAAGAGTATAAAGGACCGTTCAAGCTTACGTTTAAGGCGCAGAATTTCTGAATTATACTTGCTAACCGGAAATATCTGTGGACAAACTTTCAACCCGCCAGGCTTGCTGTAGTAACAAGAGCAAAGGTTTCGTTGGGATCCCAAAAATTCAATATCTGATCCAGACAACTGGGTCTTGTCTTAGCCAGATCCAGTCTTCGCCAGACTCCTTGAACATTTTTACAATTAAAATTCAGAAACAGATTAAGGCCAAATAGCTAATCACCTGAGAAAACCAAGTTCAGATTTGGATTCAGCATGTGTGTTTACCCCTATAAGTCAAATCTGTTTTGACGAAAACTTCCTGCCACTTCTGCCAATTTCCCGGTTCCGGCCGAACTCCAGAACTACTTGTCCGGCGAAAAAAGAAAGCTCAAAGACGAAATCAGGGTATCTTCTTTCCCCAGTAATGAACATCTAATCAACTTCAAATAGAAATTTAGCTTATAACAAGTTTTCCGATTCCAGCCGGATTCCGGTCGAGCTATATGTCCAGGTAAAATACGATTGTCACACAGGGACTCAGCATCTCTTCTTACCCCTAAACCGCTTATCTAATCAACTAGAAATAAAACTTCGACTTCCAACAGTTTTCCGGTTTTGGCCGGATTCCGGACGAACTACATGTCCGGGTAGAAACTTGTTTTCACATAAGTGTTCAGCATGTCTTCTTGCCCTAAATGGAACATCTAATCAACTCCAAATAAAACTTTTAATTTTGACAAACTTTCCGGTTTGGGCCGGATTCCGGTCGAAATACTTGTCCGTCAAGAAAATAGTTTTAACTATCGTCTTCAGCATGTCTCCCTACCTCTAAATCGAACATTTAATCAACTTCAAATAAAACTTTTACTTTCAACAAACTTTCCGGTTTGGGCCGGATTCCGGGCGAAATACTTGTCCATCGAGAAAATAGTTTTCACCATCGTCTTCAGCATGTCTTCCTACCCCTAAATCGAACATCTAATCAATTTCAAATAAAACTTTTACTTTCAACAAACTTTCCGGTTTGGGCCGGATTCCGGGCGAAATACTTGTCCGTCGAGAAAATAATTTTCACCATCGTCTTCAGCATGTCTTCCTAGTAACATCTAATCAACTTCAAATAAAACTTTTACTTTCAACAAACTTTCCGGTTTTGGCCGGATTCCGGGCGAACTACTTGTCCGATGACAAAATGGTTTTCACCATCGTGTTCAGCATGTCTTGTTACCCCATAATCGACTATCACATTAGCTGTTTCAAAATATTTTGTTTGTCCCTTAATTTGAATCCCCTCCCCCACCCCTAAATGTAGAGCTACAAAGCCCATCTACGAACTTGACTGGTCCGACGACCCAACGAACCCTCACACCAAGTTTCATCAAAATATCTCATTCCCTTCGAGAGTTATCGTGCTTACAGACGGACGGACGGACAGACGGACGGACGGACGGACGGACAGACGGACAACTTTTGCGAAGTCATAGGTATCCCTCCACTTACGTTTTGGGATCCCAAAAATTATTAGGAACGGGTTCTATTTTGTGTGTTAAAAGTTATGCGTGACCAATTTAAAAAAAGAAAGAAAAAAAAGGGTGTGGGTATCGGAGACGGAAATGAAAAAGATTGTAAGAAATGCCACTGCAAAAGGAATTCCCTATGACGGAAGGGCATCCTTTTCCGTAGGAAGTGCGAATAGGTAAAACAAAATTTGTCTTGTTTATGTCTCCAGGACAAAACCCCCTTTTTGGTTTGGTTGCAAAAAATATAACGAGGGATAGTATTTTTGTAAATATTGAGTTTTTAAATGAATGAAAATTTTAAGGTTTTAAAAATGTGTTGAAAATAGTAAAATGAGAAATAAGGGTTAAAAGAGGGAATAAGAAAGAATATTAAAACATTAAATGTAGAAATAGAGGAAAGTGTAGGTGACGCTAAATATATTTAGGCTAAATAAACATATGTATTTAAGATATTAGATGTTAGGACCGTTGGCGTCACCGAGGGAAAGTGGAAGCGTAGTCACCTGTCCAAATCATATTGGACAGGAAGAACGGAAAAGACGCTACGCGGCAATTACAAAAAAAAACAAAAAAACGCGCGACCAATCACAGCGTGCGTTTGGATCACTTGACTGTTAAGGTAGAAAAAGAGAAACGGATAAGGAGAGATATTTGTAAAATAACTGAAACTGAATGAGCTCTTTGAATGGAAAGTCAGTAATAGTTAACTATACAGCTAATTGCGTTTTGACAAGTACAAGCTTTTACCTTACCTGGTAGGCTTAAACTAAATCGAGAAATCTACATCGGTCAAACAGAGACAGCAACAGATATTATACTGAATTTGCCCAAAACCGGTCGACGCTGATCTAAAATTCCACATTTCAGGATTAAAATTCCACATTTCAGGATGTTTAGTGTCCCTAAGTCATCAAAGGTTAGGTCCTCTTGGGATTCCTTGCGCATAAGTGGCCGTACAACTTGATTTTCAAGTTGAACCGAAGAGGAGGATAAGGCTTACAAGACGAAGTATTTTACAAGGCGAACACAAGCGTGAACGCTCCTGGATGGTATGGGAAGAGCCAAATGGATACGACCTTGACAACGCGAACCTGCCATATGAGCGCACAGCTCTTGTTTATCCTGCTTTATCACGAGAAAAGTCTTCACGAACAATCGGCTTTTGACAAGTGTCACTAGGCAAATCCGCACGTGGCAATGAGGTTAAAGACGGATGGGGTTATATCTGATTCTAAAATTCCGGTACGACGTGGTGTCAGACAAGGTGCTGTCCTTTCCCCTTCTATCTTTAAACTTTGCATTTCTTCCGTTTTATCTTCTGTCCCAACTACGTGTATCTCTCAGAATGTAAATATTTCTTACATAGCATACGCTGACGACATACTTCTAATTAGTAGGACTAGAAAAGGCCTTTCTCTTTCTGTATCAACAGTTGCAACTAACCTTAGCAAAATTGGGTTGTCACTAAACTTAACAAAATGCGAATATCTTTCTTTTAACAGTAATTCTAACTCGCCTTTGGATTGCGCTTCTTTTTCTGTTCCTTGTGCCCCTTCTTTTCGGTGGTTGGGTATTAACATTGCTAAAAATCTGAAATCCTTCCGAGACCAAGCTGTGACGGATTGTAAGAAAAAGATCCAAGTATCTTACTCTAAAATTGTCGCTAATCGGGGCAAATACAGTAGGAAGTCCCTTGCTAAATTGTACTCTGTTTTTACTGATCATTCAGTTTTGTTTCTTTCTGGTGTTTATCCCATCCTCGGGCGAAAAGATATCCGGTCGTTACGTTCTTATTACTTTCGGTTCTCGCGTTTTCTACTGTATTTGCCTCCGTGGTATCGGAACCGCAACCTTATTTCAGTTTTCGGGCTTCCAGATATAACCGGAAAGCTAGTTGAGCTTGCTGATAAACTCCCCCAGACAGTGAAGGCTCTCCCAGCTCATCATGGGTTTGTCCGCCTCCTTAAATAATCAAGTGTTTTTGTTGTGTATTTAGTCGTTTTTGTTGTATTTATTTTTCTTTTTTTGTTTATACTCCACTTTTGTTCATTTAGCGGGTTAAAAAATAAATTAATTAATTAGAGCACTAGACAAATCTTCGAGAGGCAATTATTCATGAGAAAACCCGTCCACGAGACAACCCGGATTAAGAAAAGTAGGATTAAGACAATCAGCTTAGAGCGAGCTACCGTACATATAGTAGAGGGTGCATGTTAGGACAGTAGTCGGTTTTGAGTTTGGAAACAGAACGTCAACCCAAATCCAGTTAGAAAGGGTGAAAACTGTAAGAGGAGGGACTGCAGTCCATACTAGTGGCTACAAGTTCGTTCTGTTTTTAACATCTTCCGAAAGCAGCTACTATAGATGCTCTGACAAAGGCTGTCCAGTAGGCTACGAGGGTAAGAATGTAATGTCAAGTTTACTCTTACTTCCACGGTTGAGCACAACCACATATGAAACCCCGCAGCGATTGTCAAGACAAAGTTCGATCCCGGTTCTCCGGTATTTGATCTATTTACATTTTAATTTCCTACTTTTTTTTTAACTTAGTTTTGTGCGTGTGTGTATAGCAAATAAAATTCAGTCGCTGAAATTTATAGAACGTCTTTATGGGATTTGTCTCACGGCAATTTGTCCTGAGCGTTTGCCTCGTGATAATTTGTCTCCTGGTAATCTATCTTGTGAAAAATTGCCAAACGACTGAACTGTCTCGCGAATATTTGTCTAGAAATTTTTGTCTCGTGATAGACTTGTCTCGTGATAGGTAGCCCTAGGTAGAAAGCGTGGAAGGAATCCAGCAACAACTTGATACGGCTTTATCGTTTCCTTGGGGTACGACAAGACATGCTAAATCGATCTCCTGGCTTCATGTTCCAACCAAATCGACATTCGGCCAGATTCACCGGAATGATGATTGTCTATTTTGTTTTGTAACAAATACTGTCCAAGACAGGTCTAACCTAAACCGGAAATTAACTTAATTCCTAAACCAGAATTAAACCGGAGCTGACAACCCTCTGATACAACTTAAAAGATGGTATAACGGACTTGAAGAGGGAGCATACCATGAGACAAATTTTCATGAGACAATCAGCTTTTGACAAGTGCCACTAGGCAAGTCCGCACGAGGCAATCAGAGCATTGGACAAATCTTCGAGAGGCAATTATTCATTAGGCAACCCTTCCACGAGACAACCCGGATTAAGAAAAGTAAGATTACGACAATCAGCTTAGGGTGAGCTAACGTAGATATAGTAGAGTGTGTATGTTAGGATAGTAGTCAGTTCTGATTTTGAAAACAGAATGTCAACCCAAATCCAGTTCGAAATGGTGAAAACTGCAAGAGGAGGGACTGCAGTCTATGCTAGTGGCTAAAGTTCGTTCTGCTTTCAACATCTTCAGAAAGCAGCTACTACAGATGCTCTGACAAAGTCTGTCCAGTACGAGGGGAAGAATGTAATGGCAAGTTTACTCGAACTTCCACGGCTGACCACAACCACATATGTAACCCAGCAGCGACTGTCAACGACAAAGTTCTAGAGTTAGCGAAGAGAATAATTGACAGTTCGACCACTATTCCTACCAATAAAGCCTACAAAGAAGCCCTTAGAGAAGTATCCGGAATCGCCAGCTAAGCTGCTGCAGCGCTGTTAATGACTTATGCATCGATGAGTTCGTCACTGAACTGTTTATAGAAAGTCCTTATGCCAGATTTGTCTCACGGAAATTTTGTCTTGAGCAAGGTTTGCCTCGTGATAATTTGAAAAAATTGCCAAATGGCTGACTTGACTCGCGAAAATTTGTGTAGAATTTTTGTCTTGTGAAAACTTGTCTCGTGAGGGATCGACTAAAAAGAGGCACGGCACGGCACGGCATGGTGCAGGAGGCATGCTACTAAAAAGAGGCACACGTACTAAAAAGAGGCACGGCATACTAAAAGAAGGCATGCCTGCACCAGGAGGCTTGCACCGTCTGTGCCTTTTTTTAGGACCCGTTTTCTGGCGTGCCTCTTTTTAGTACTCCAGCTTCTTTGCATAAAAAAATTTTTGGCGTGCCTTTTTTGTGCTCGACTTCTTTGGGTTAAAAAAGGTGATTCTATAACGTGCCTTTTTTAGGACCCTTTCTGGCGTGCCTTTTTAGCCCTTTTCTGGCGTGCCTTTTTCTAGTAGGCTACTCGACTTCTTTGGGTTAAAGGTGATTCTATAACGTGCCTTTTAGGACCCTTTTTCTGGCGTGCCTCTTTTTAGTACTCGAGCTTCTTTGCATAAAAATGGATTTTTCTGGCGCGCATTTTTTTAGTGCTCGTTTAGGACCCTTTTCTGGCGTGCGTTTTTAGGACCCTTTTCTGGCGTGCATTTTTCTAGTAGACTACTCGACTTCTTTGGGTTAAAAAAGGTGATTCTATAACGTGCCTTTTTAGGACCCTTTTTGGCGTGCCTTTCTAGGACCCTTTTTTGGCGTGCCTTTTTAGGAACCTTTTTAGGACCCCTTTCTGGCGTACCTTTTTCTAGTAGGCTACTCGACTTCTTTGGGTTAAAAAAGGTGATTCTATAACGTGCCTTTTAGGACCCTTTTCTGGCGTGCCTATTTAGGACCCGTTTTCTGGCGTGCCCCCTTTTAGTACTCGAGCTTCTTTGCATAACAATGGATTTTTCTGGCGCACCTTTTTTTAGTGCTCGTTTAGGACCCTTTTCTGGCGTGCCTTTTTAGGACCCTTTTCTGGCGTGCCTTTTTCTAGTAGGCTACTCGACTTCTTTGGGTTAAAAAAGGTGATTCTATAACGTGCCTTTTTAGGACCCTTTTTGGCGTGCCTTTTTAGGACCCTTTTTGGCGTGCCTTTTTAGGACCCTTTTCTGGCGTGCCTTTTTTTAGTACTGGAATTCTTTGGGCTAGGTGATTCTACTAAGTGCCTTTTTAGGGCCCTTTTTGGCGTGCCTTTTTAGGACCCTTTCTGGCGTGCCTTTTTAGGACCCTTTTCTGGCGTGCATTTTTAGGACCCATTTCTAGCGTGCCTTTTTAGGACCATTTTCTGGCGTGCCTTTTTTTAGTACTCGAATTCTTTGGGTTAGGTGATTCTACTAAGTGCCTTTTTAGGACCCTTTTCTGGCGTGCATTTTTAGGACCCATTTCTAGCGTGCCTTTTAGGACCCTTTTCTGACGTGCCTTTTTAGGACCCTTTTCCGGCGTGCCTTTTTTTTAGTACTCGACTTCTTTGGTTTAAAAAAAGTGATTCTATAACGTGCATTTTAGGACCCTTTTTCTGGCTTGCCTTTTTAGGACCCTTTTCTGGCGTACCGGTCTTTAGTACTCGACTTCTTTGGGTGATAAAGGGTGCTACCAGGGCGTTTCTATAACGTGCATTTTTAGGACTCCATTTTGGCGCTTTTAAGAACCCGTGTTCTCGCGTGCATTTATTTTAGTACTCGAGATTCTTTGCATAAAAAATAGGTTTTTCTGGCGAGCCTCTTTTTAGTACTCCTTGAAAGAATAAAAAAAGGGGTTCTATAACGTATCTTTTCCAGGGCCCGTTTACTGGCGTGCCTTTTTTACTACGAGCTTCTTTGCATGAAAAAGGAGTTTTTCGGACGTGCCTCTTTTTAGTACTCGAGCGTATTTGCGTTAAAAAAGGGGAATTCATCAACGTGCGTTTTTAGGACCAGTTTTCTGGCATGCCCCTCTTTAGTTTTATCGTTTCTAGGCTTCTCAGGTACCGGTAGGCTGAACAACTAGGCAGGGGTCGGCTACTTACAGTTTCTTGTGTCCGTTTTCTGGCGCGCCTCTTCTTAGTACTTGAGCTTGAATCCCTTAATAAGGGTGGTCTTTTCTGCTCCGGAGGTGTCGGTAAATATTATGGTGTCCCGTCAGGGGTCGGCAACTAACGCATTATCACCTTACTTCACCCATAAGCAGTCCCGTCTTTTAACACACCTGTTAACCTTGGGAAGAACAAGAATCGTCACGCCATCCTTTGTAAACCAAGCAACAACGTTCTTTGCGTGACGTTGCTTGCTCTTCGCTGTGCTTCTTTTCGTTTTCACGCTTGGTTTGCACGAAGAAAGTAGCGGGATTAGTTCTTGGTGATGTCCCTTTACTCAAGTTCTCGAAATGTCGTTTTTAATCCTCTAGTTCTCGAGCTTGTGAATAGATGGCGTCGTTTTTAGAACTCTAGGTTCTGTGTTGAAACATTTGATTCTGTAACATGCCTTTTTTGGACCCATTTTCTGGCATGCCTCTTTTTAGTACTCAAGCGAACTAGTCAACTTTCTACTACCAGAAACAGCTATCATTCAGGGGTCGTTCGCGTGCCTCTTTTTACCAATTGAAATCTTTTGAGTTAATAAAATTGATTCACCAACATGTCTCTTCAACTATTAGGGAATCGTACTCGAAAGAGGCACACACAGTAAGGCTCGTTCTTGGTGATGTTCTTTTACTAACAAGTTCTCGACCTTTTTCAGGTGAATAAATGAAGGGTCAGGATCTAGTCCATATCCATGATTTTTCTCGGGGGGGGGGGGGGGGTCGATTAATCATCTGTATATGCTAGTACTGGATACGACCCTGGTCTGGAATAATTTTTTTTACTGAATTAATCTTTGTCCGAGGCAAGCCTTCTTTTAAGCGTCATTGTCTTCTCGAAAACATCGAACAATCAGAAGTGATTTCAACTACTAATTTCCTATCCTTCTACTTTCTTCTGGAAAGATTTCAGAAAAGGCTTCCTTAACACGAACCCCAAGAAGTCATTTTTTCGTCTCTTATTTTCACAGTATTAAATTTGCTCTTATGTGTCGAACCGAAAGTGAACAAATCAAGATCAGAAGAGGCTGAAATCCTTGTATGCTAGAATAACCAAAATTTAAACATTAATCTGTTTCCTTTCGATTCTCCGTCAAGTGATCTAACCGAAAAACAAAACGCATATGATCGAAATAAACTAATATTTGTAATTGAACCGAATTTAAATTGTGTTGCCCCTCCCTTTCTTCTATATTGCCGATCCCTTCACCTGTTCTTTCACTTGTCACTTGCCGCCATTCTCCTCCTATAATGAAAAATACAAATGTATCGCTTACCTATAGACGCGAGAACAGGGCCGATAGAAGCGGGCAGGTCAAACATGGCCTAATGTTTCTGCTTGATCTCGAAGGAGCATAATAAAGAGGCCTGGGATGGGTTTGATTACCGTAACAGCGATCGAATGGAGCCAAAATGGTTTTTGCCAATTAGAAGTACATTACAATCGGTAGTAGTAGTAGCAGAATCGTTTTAGTAACATAACAATCGAGGATCCATAAATAGCACAGCAAAAGCACTGCTTGCGAGGATGTGCACTGCTTGCGAGTAGTACCTGTTTATATGTTTCTTGCGTGCAAAAGAAATAATACCGGTATAGGAATACGAAATTGCATCGGTGATGAACGATTTGAGTATCTCTTAGTGCCCTAATTTGAATTTACCTCTCGGTGGTTTAATGTAAGGGTAAGGAGATATGCTGAATTTGTTTTGAGGTTTAGTCTTTTGCCGGACAAGTAGTTTTCCGGGAATTCGACTGATTCAGACCTTTCTCATAACTGAGACTTCTCATTAGCTTGGCAAGAAAATTAGTGCTACCTTAATTGGTTGTTCCACTCTTATGCTCTCTTAAAACGGCGGAACAAAATGCAAGGGTGCACGAATCAAGACTTTCATGACGTGGAATCCTGTTTTCTATATCGGAATTTCCTGTCGTCCGTACTCGGAATCAGCATGTTTTTGTTGGAAGCATTCTACTAGCCACACGAATCTTCATGATCAGTACTAACATTTATAAAAGTTATTATAAAGTAATTATTGATCAATTTGTTTTAAGGATCGTAAATTTTCGGATACCTTACGGTATAAATGAAATTAATTCTAAAACAGGCATAAAAGTATTTCATAACTGATTAAACAAATTTGTAGCTGTAGCTTATCATTTTCGATTACGTTTATATTTCAACATATTGACTGTCGTCCGTACTCGAAATCAGCACGTTATTGGTGGAAGCGTTCTACTAGCCTTGAATCTTCACAATCAGTATTAACATTTCTGAACGTTACTTGTGAAGTAAAGATTGATCAATTTGTTTTAAGAATCGTACATTTTCGGATACATTACGGTATAAATGAAAGTAATTCTAAAACCGGCATTAAAGATCAACATTTTTTGTAGCTGTAGCTTCTCATTTTCGTTTATATTTCCACGTATTGCATAAGTGCTTACTTCTCTACAATGCCACGCTGTTTTTTGTTATACCTATTCAGTCATAATTACTCTGTTCCTGCAGAAGCACTGATGGACGATGTTTGATCATTCCAATGAGCTTTAGTTCTGAAACACTAATTCCCTGTACTCTTACTCAAGATCAACAAATAATCAGATAGAACCTCCATATCCCCATCTCTGTAATTTGAAAATGCAGAGTCGAATCCCTCCCCGTACCCTGCCCTCTGCAAACGAGCGGAGGTCAGTTGTTTCGCGGGACATCACGTTTCGCTACCTCTACAAGCAGCAATATCGCTGTTAACCCGCCCAGAGGAAAAGTAGAAGTCAAAGCCGATTTCTTCTCTGGACACGCTCCAGAGCGGTTCAGCGCGCCTACTACACTTTTTGCGATGAGCGGTGAGCAATGGCGTAGGCGGAAGTACAGTATGCGAGAATCAACATCAGCCCAAAGCTCGAGCAAATACCTCTAGGTCCGTTAAGTTGTGTGGGGGGATTGATAGTCGCTGCATGGGACCAAAGACAGAGGTTCTGTATCATTTGTTCTTGCTGAGACGATGGTTGTCACTGAGTTCTTCTCATGCAAATCCTATTTCGAAGTATTTTCTCCGGACAGAGTAATACGAAAGGCTCTCATAAGTTTGTTATGAGCAAATTTCAAGTTCTCATCTGTTTTACCTCTTAAACTTAGCCAGAATTATCAGAATTAAAGGGAATATCGCTCATTCTACATTGTGCTAGATTTCAGTTCTCATCTATTGTTACCATACATTCTAGCCACAACAGGAGATATTATGTGCTGTAATAATGAAGTATCTATAATCGTATAAAACTCGCAAGCTTGCCATTACAGATCTTTCGCTGATCATTTTCATATATTTCTCTCAAAAATTGAGGACTACACGATCTTTATGAAGCTATTTAGTATTCCCAGCCCAATCGGAAGGACGAAAATACAAGGGATCACGCAAATTACTTCTGAACGAAATGTTTTTGCAGTTTTTTGGTATCATACGTAAGTCTGCAAATTGACGCAGCAGCCAACAATAGAGAAGATTTTTCTCACAGCGTTAATTCGTTGTTCCCTCTTAGGGTGCTATTGCACCTCATCTTTCATACAAGACTAAATCAAGACTGGGTTCGGTCCTTCTATTTGTCTTTGCTTGAAAATATTCTAATATCTATTTGTCTTTGCTTAAGAATGTCAGCATATTATATTAATCAATCAACTTACCTCGAAGAGGACAGTGAATTTTCTGTAATCCATACTCGAAGTCAGCTTGTAGCTGCAGGAAGCATTCTACAAGTTACTAATCGCTTCAATTAACATTATTAAGCTTGCAACTTTTCCATGAAATAGACTTCATTCAAATCTATTCGCAAATTGCATATGCTTGTAAGGTATATCATAGCTTAAAATTAATTTTACAACTTTTTTTTGTAGCCATTGCAGGGACTCCAAAGCGAAACTTGCTAGCTCTATCTTTTTAGTTTGTTGGTTATGTTCTTTTCTTTCTGTTACAAATTTTAATGTTTCTCTGCAATTCCATGCTGTACCATGTTCACCACATTTGTCATAATTCGGATTTTCTGCCAATGAAATGATGGGCGATGTTGAACAGTTCCACGGACATAATCCGATGACCTGCAAGTTTCGAAGAATTAGCTCGCTATATGCTCAATAGCACGATACTGTTTATGATTTTTTGAGCGATCAGATTTGAGTTCAAATTTCCATGTAGTTTCTCCAGCAAGAGTTCCCTCACTACAAATTACACAACAAAAACATTATAGTCGCAAGTAACGTATTGCTAAAAATTAAGTCCACTGTTGTCGAAGTATCTCTTTGAAAGTGCTTCTCTTCATTTCTCTTAAGGACAATAATGAAGGTCTAACCTATCGCAAATAACCTATTGCTGAAAATAAGTACGGTGATGGCGAAGTAACACGCTTGGTGAAGTTAACTCTTTCGCTCTCTTCATGTTGTTGAACGTCAAGCCGATTTTCTTCACAGGATGAGTGTCCCCTGGATGTGTAACCCCCTGCTTAGTTTATATAGTAGAGGTCAACCATATAACAATTTGCAATGCCTCGTACTTTCAAATAGTGGAATTTCTAACCTATCACAGGCAACTATTTGTCGAAAAGAAGTCAGATTATGTATCGTTGAAAACAGTAGAATGTGTAACTTATCCCAACTAACCTACTGCTGAAAAATAAGTACGCTGACGGTGAAGTAACTCGCTTGGCGAAGCAATCTCTTTCCCTCTCTTCGCGCTGCTGAATTTCACGCAGATTTCTTAAATGGTGAGTCTCAATTAGTGGCAATTTTTTGTCTACGCGAATGGTTTTAAACGCTTGCACAGTTCATAAATAGTAAAAGTTCACGGTCACAATTTAAGATTGTATTTTTTTCCCTTTTTTTTAATAACATACTGACAATTCAGGGAAGATTGTTTTATTCCAGTATGTTTCAATTTCCTTCGCTTTCGTTTCTCATGCTTCGAATCAGATAACACTCTCTCCTAAACTGTCTTTATGCTTTTATCAGGCTTCATACACAGTCACACAATCTACGTCACTTCTATCGGCCAAGTTTCAGTCACCTCATTCTCGTGTTAAATTTTCATTCCTAGAATGTATTTATTATATTAGTCCTATGATCCCCGTTTGTTTAAATTGTGCTTGTAAACTTGTCACTATTTATGATCTGTTATCTGTAGCTTATAATTCTCGGTTTAACCCGAGTGAGCAACTCGAGTAGCCATTGAATATCAATATCACCTCTTTCTTTCATTTGTTTTGATTATGAGGCTCCTTGACCACGTGGCAACCGTAACTCATAATCAACAACAAATGAACACGTTCTCCAGCCTGCTGGCAGTCCTCTAGCAATAACAGTTCGCGTATCATATAATCTTATCGTCAAATAAACATACTGCAGAAACAGCTAACGCTGTAATACCTATTTGGTTAGTCAATATGTGTCGGCAGATTAAATATTGACAACATACGGTAGAACAACTAGTACCTGTTAAGTTAGTCACCCTTCTGTCGGTCAATGAGTATACCCAACATAAACTAAAACACAATAATACCTGCTGAATGTTCACCACGCACTAAATAAATAAACCCAGTATACATTAAAAACACAGTAATACCTGGTGTCTATTCAACACACAGTGTATAAATAAAAATACCCATCATACATTAAAACACAATAATACCTGGTGTCTATTCAACACAGAATGTTTAAACAAATATACCCAGCAATAAGTTTTACCTGGTGTCTATTCAACACACAGTGTATATAAATAAATATACCCAGCATACATTAAAACACAGTAATACAAGGTGTCTATTCAACACACAGTGTATAAAAATATAACCAGCATACACTAAACACAGTAATACCTGGTGTCTATTCAACACACAGTGTATAAATAAATATACCCTTGTTCGTCGACTAAATCTATTTTAAAGCTAAGATGCCACATATCATGGATTATCATTCCTCTGCTGGTTTCTCATCATTTCGCAAGTACTTTTCATTACGTTAATAATCCCTTGGAGACTATGGAAAATTTACTGATTACTGGGCTACTATTTCGTGCAAGCCATTTCACTTTTTCTTAAAAAATTTCGAAACGAATCCAAAGTCTCAATGTCTCCAAAGGAGTTTTATAAAAGGAATCTTATTCACTTACTTTACTAGGTAGCAGCAGTTCAAAGTCACCAGGCTCTCATGGTAATCAGAACTAATGGTTCCTTCCTGGAAGTAGTGTATCTTAATGCTTATCTTTTTCGAACATGGTTCTTTCAATAACGATGTCAATTTATAGTACAGTAGATACGTGTTATCCAAACTGTGTGATAGAGGCTGAACGATTGGGTTTAAGAGGAGCAGGTAGTCCGGTTGATACTATCGTACCTCTTCATCGATGCCCAGAATATTAAAGCATACCTCACATTAAATGGTGTTTCTGTTTGGATGTTTCGAGATGGTTGACCACTTTAAAACCAAGCCTTGCTCACATAAAATTTCTTGAACTGTTTCTAGCCTCTCATCTTCTCGATGAGGATCTTGATAAGATTTGCATAAACGATCTCGTGACAAACAATCTCCTCGGAAGCAAAGATCGGGGCACAAAGAACATTACGAGCAGAGCACCAACGTGGCAGGCGAGATAATCTTTGTGAAGCTAACAGTAGAGGAGATAAGATACACAAAGAAGGGAGGAATCTTGGGAACGAGTGGGTGAAAACACTACTAATGCAGAATGATTTACTGTTTTAAGTTCGTCGAGCCCCTTAAAGCTAGTGAACAACAACAGGTTTAGAATTATTCTGCTCGTACTAACATCATAAAAGGAAAAACAATTCTGACAAAAAGAGCATCAACTTGTGCCACATGCAGAATACTTGTCAAGTCAGTAAAAGAGCTCAAGTGCCATAAAAACATTCCTAGCTGCTCTATTCACCTGAAACAGTGCACAAGGGCTCGGAGGTGGAGTGTGAAAGTAAAATGTTTATCCCATTTTAGAACCAAGCTTCAGAACCAAGACATTTCACATCCACAATAACAAAACAAGTATTGAAATAACCTGATTTGTGATCATCCCACTTTAAAAGCTTTAAATGTAAACAAACCGCAAGGGTAATTCCAAAGAAATGTTGAAGATCTTGCACGAACAGCTTGAGCCAGTCCGACCCTTAAAACTTCTTTTCCATTAGCAAGGTAGTAACAAGTGCAATCAAATCCTAGCAGCCTAATACCCTCTTTGTCACGATTCAAAATGGCATATCACCGATCATATGACAAAACAGTCCAGTTTCCAACAGTTCAATAAAGATTAAAGTACGACAAGTCGTCTTATTTGTTGCTGTTGCACCAAAATCCTCTTCCATAGATATAGCTCACCAAATATACAAGAGTTGGACTTGAGACCTGTCATAGACGAACTTAACTCCTGGGAAATCTGGGCCCAGCTTTCCATGAACGGGAGGGGGGGGGGGGGGGCGGGACTCATCAAAATGCATATTAACACCTCTTTTTCCTCAAGTATACCAGCTTAGAGTTTGATTCCAGTCACAGGTCAAAAAATCTTTTTCATGGACATTTTGGGCCCACTAACCCGTGAATGGGGAGGGTGGGGGTGGTTCAACTCCCTATGATTGCAAAAGCACCATAGATATAGCTCACCAAATATACAAGAGTTGGACTTGAGACCTGTCATAGACGAACTTAACTCCTGGGAAATCTGGGCCCAGCTTTCCATGAACGGGAGGGGGGGGGGGGGGCGGGACTCATCAAAATGCATATTAACACCTCTTTTTCCTCAAGTATACCAGCTTAGAGTTTGATTCCAGTCACAGGTCAAAAAATCTTTTTCATGGACATTTTGGGCCCACTAACCCGTGAATGGGGAGGGTGGGGGTGGTTCAACTCCCTATGATTGCAAAAGCACAAAGTGCAATCTATGTATTATATGCACAAAGGAATTTAATTGCCTTATCTCCAGTTATTGTCAAGTTAAAAACATGAAAAAAGGGCAATCTGGGCCCTATTGCCCCTGAACCAAGTGGGGGTGAGGATTGGGACCTGCCAAAAGTAAAGAGACCTCAATGCTCACAGACCTACCAAGTTTCAACTTGATATCTGTTGATTCCTGTAACGGGTACTCCTGGGCAATCTGGGCCCAGTTGCCAATGAATGGCGGTAGGTGAGGAGGTGCAACTTTAAAAGCAATTTCCCAGCCCTAGGATCTACATGTACAAGGAATTTCATCATCCTATGTCCAGTACTGCAAAGTTATGAACATTATTCACTAAGCAATCTGGGACCATTTGCCCATGAACCGCATTGGGGTGGGACCCCCAAAAGGCACAACTAGGCACCAACACCCACAAGTGTATCAAGTTTGAACTTGATACTTGCATTGGTTCAAGAGTTATGATCTCCATAAAATACGGTGATAACCAAAAACTGAAAGCTGCTACAGCGCTCGCAATACTGGATTGTTCCAAGGAACTGTCCATAAAAAAACAAATTCAGCATTTACAGGATCGATATCCAACCTCAGACAAGATTTCAAATTTCTAGAGACGTCTGTCCTTCAGAATAATCTATTTGGCTTAAAAAGGAGGGGTCGAGGTAGCAAAGTCAATAAACAGAAAATCCATTTTCAAGCAGCTTCAAACAAAGAAAAGGCACAGACTTTGAATATTTTAGGACACAGGACATACAGAAAAAAGTTAGATTTTGCCTCTTGACTTTCAGAACAGTAAGTACATTTCATTTTAACATTTTCGCGGCAAAAATCTAGGTAGTGTAAAAGTGAAGTACCACTAGTACAGCGTTTGTGCGCTTGCTCTTCCACAATTTCCCTGACTTTTCCCCGACTTCCCTGACCTTTTTTGGTGATTTTGCCTGACCTTTCCATCAGTTTCCCAACACCTTTCGATTACCTCAGTGAACAAATTAACTCATTTACTGAAAAAATAAGAGCTGGAAGCTCATATGGCACTTGCAAGGCTGGGTCAGAGGATTAAAGTATGAACTCGTCAATTCGTGGGTTTGTTGTGATCATATGTAAGCAAAATCCTTGAGATAAGAACGGTCATGGGTCCTTGGATATCACGAGAATGTATTGTTCGAAAAATCTATTTTATTTATGTATTTGGCCGTGATGATGCGCACTTTAAAGGCGCTAGAAATGCATCTGTAATGAACACTCCTGAAGCACAAATGATGATAAGCTCATTGGAATAAAAAAAATGTATATTTTGCTCAAAATTAACTCAGTTGTAAACAAAACCCGTGAGGCAAAAATGATCACGGGCCCTTGGGAATCATGAATATCTTTCTTTGGGTTAACATATTTTTTTTTACTTTTCCGTTAAGAAACGCACATTAAGGGTGGTAAAATATTTTAACACCTTTGAGTTAAATGTAAACTTTGCTTAAAAGCATTTTCTGTTGTAAACGTTGTTTGAATAAATGTTTCAAAGTCAGCTTGGGCTCAAAGAATATTCATTTTCTGTACTTTGTGCTTAGGATTAGTACTTTAAGGTTAGGAGTAGTACTTTTAAGGGATCGTTGGATCTGAGAAGTGACAATTTCTGATCCAATCTTGTCAAGTTTCTAATGTTCAAGCCAAGTTTCATCACCCTAGAACATCTGGAATTACCTTAGTTCGCGATCACCGAAATTCCGGACCCCCACCCACCAACTCTCCTCACAGTGCCCGAACATGGTCCGATTTTGTCACTGATGTATATAGTTCTTGTCGTTGTTCTTCCCACCAAGTTTCATCCCAATCGCTCCACTCTAAGCGTGTCACAAGATCCCCCCCCCCACATTCATCGGGTCCGCTCTGGACTTAAAAATGGGACATCCGAGACATGAGGTCTTCCTAAATATCATGTTTCGTTAAGATCCGACCACTCGTTCAAGAGTCATACATACATCAAGATTCCAGATTTCCCCTCCCTCCACTCCCCCACGATGGTTGGGTCGGAGAACTGATTATTTCTAAACAATCCCGTCAAGTCTCTAATGTTCAAGCCAAGTTCCATCGTCCTAGCACATCTGGAAATACCATGGATCGCGATAGCCGCATTTCTGGCCCTCCCCCCCTCTAACTCCCCTCACAGTGCCCAAATTCGAACCGGTTCTATCACAGAGTATCTAGTTCTTGTGCTTGTCCTTCCCACCAAGTTTCATCCCAACAGCTCGACTCTAAGCGTGTCACAAGATTTCCGCCCCCCCCCCCCCCCACATTCATCGGATCCGGCTTTAAATGGGTCATTCGAGGCACGAGCTCTTTCCAAATATCAATTTTCGTTAAGATCCAATCATCCGTTCCAATGTTATACATTCCTCAAGATTCCTTCCACTCCTTTGCTCCTTCCACTCCCCCCACGGTGGTCGGATGGGTAAGTTGACTATTCCCAGGTTAATCTGGTCGGATCCCTGACTTGCCTGTCAAGTTTCATAGTCCTGGCCCAGCTGGAAGTAATTTAACTCCGAATCATCGGAATTCCGGAAGCCCCCTTCAACTCCCCCACAGTGCACGAATCCTGTCCGGCTCTGTCAATGATGTACCTAGGGCTTGTGCTTGTTCCTCCCACCAAGTTTCATCCCGATCGCTCCACTCTAAGCGTGTCACATGATTTCCGGCCAGCCCCCCTTCTATTCCCCCCCCACATTCATCGTATTCGGTCCGCACTTGAAATAGTGCATATGAGATACGAGGCCTCTCTGAATATCAAGTCATTAAGATCCGATCACCCGTTCGAAAGTTATGCATGTCTCTAAATTGCGGATTCCGGCTCCCCCTCCCTCCCCCAACGATGGTCGGATCGAGCAAGTGATTGTTTGCAAGTTAGTTTGGACGGGTCCCTAATATGCCTGCCAAGTTTCATCGTCCTAGCACATCTGGAAGTACCCTAACTCGCAAACACCGGTCTGACCGACCAACCGACGGACAGAAAGTGGTCGGATTATGGCACTTGGCCAGAAGGCAACTGCCATAAAAATTGAACAAAACTTCCATCAGCTTCGTAAAGCCGTTCAAACTGTACGAAAAATTAACAATGCGATTCGTCATTCCGCAAACTGGGACGGCTCAAAGAACAGAGTTATCAACTCATAAACTTTGGACAGAGAACCGACGAAAAAGAAACTTCCAGTAAAAGCAAGACCAAAGGTTTTGATGGGATCCCAAAAAATCAATCTATGATCCAGACGATTGGGTCTTGTCTTCGCCAGACTCCTTGAACATTTTTACTATTAAAATTCATAAACAGATTAAGGCCAAATAGCTAATCATCTGAGAAAACCAAGTTCAGATAGGGATTCAGCATGTGTGTTATCCTTATAAGAAAAATTTCTGACTTCGGCCGGATTCCAGTCGAACTATGTGTCCCGGTAAAAAATGATTTTCATACACGGATTCAGCATCTCTTCTTACCCCTAAATCGGATATCTAATCAATTACAAATAAAACTTTAACTTTTTCCGGTTTTTGCCGGATTCCGGGCTAACTACTTGCCCGGGTAGAAAATTATTTTCACACAAGTGATCAGCATGACTTCTTACCCCTAAATCGAACATTTAATCAACTCCAAATAAAACTTTTACTTTTATCAAACTTTCCGGTTCTGGCTGGATTCTGGAACAAACTATTTGTCCGGCCAAAAAATGCTTTTCATCGTCGTGTTCAGCATGTCCTTCTACCCCTATATCGAACATCGAATCAACTTCAAATAAAACTTTTACTTTTAACAGACTTTCCGGTTTTGGCCAGATTCCGGGCTAACTACTTGTCTGGTGCCATGGCTTTCACCATGTTCAGCATGTATTCTTACCCCTAAATCGAATGTCTAATCAACTTAAAATAAAACTTTTACTTTTAACAAAGTTTCCGGTTTTCTCCGGATTCCGGGTGAGCTACTTGTCCGATGACTAAGTGGTTTTAACCATCGTGTCCAGCTTGTCTTCTTACCCCATAATCGACTATCACATTATGTGTTTAAAAATATTTCATTTTCCCTTAATTTAAACCCCCACCCCTAAATTTAGGGCTACAGAGCCCACCTACGAACTTGACCTTACTCTTGACCCAAAGAATCCTCACACCAAGTTTCATCACAATATCTCATTACCTTCGAGAGTTATAGTGCGCACCGACAGACAGACGGACAACTTTTACGATGTCATAGGCCACTTACATTTTGGGATCCGCCACTTAAGTTTTGGGATCCCAAAAGACTTGATGCATAAGTATAGCTGAACTTTTCCATTAATTTCCCTGACCTTCTGCAACTTTTCACGATTTTCCCTGACTTTTCCCTGACCAAAAATAAATTCCCTGATATCCAGAGCAGCACGAGCCCTGTAGTAAGAAAAGACAGATGATAACACAGAGTAAATGATATCTCGAACTTACCAGCTCCAACCAGAATAGGAAGGTCAAGTAATTTGACCAAAACAACAGATATGATATTATTTTCTTCCATTGATGTCGTAATCACTCTTAGAAAGTCTTTGAGTTCACCGGGAGTGGTTAAACCTTGTTTTCACTTACAATTAATATCATGTTTCATAACTCCCTACTAAGTTCCCTCCACTTTTGCTGGCGCGGTCACGATTTTGAAATTGACGCCACAATGGCTGCAATGCATGGAAACAAAATCCTTGCTTGCGGTGACTCTACTTTACAATTACCGTTTTCAAAATTAGCAAAAAGGATTTTAGATGGAAAACAAAACGTAAAGAGTGACCAAAAATGTTTTCTTATCTTTTCTGTTTAATTTTTTCAACAGTAATTGGGAGTAGAATCAGCGCAAGCAAGGATTTTGTTACCACGGACTGCAGCTACGGCAGCGTCGGCGGCGCTAATTTCAAAACTGTGGCCCCACCAAACTCGATGATGACGAACTTTGTCAATGGCGATACTGCCAGTTTGAGTGATGAAAAGAAACAAAGAAATTTATTCATCGAACTCTTGAAAACCTGTGAGCTCCTAGCCCAAACACTGAAGAAGCAAAGATGAGAAGTCATAGAAATGTGACAAAGTCTAAAAATCCAGGTTGTTAAGTCCTGGTCAACCAACCAATCAAGCTGCCAACCAGCAAGAGACTCTACAGGAGGATCAACCCACCTTATCTTGCTGGAAGTGAGATTTAAGGTAATTATCTACAAATCCTCATTTTTTTCGACATAATGGTCAATTACTAAGGCATTCCCAAGCACAGCAAGAAGTTTTTGTTCACCACCCAGCCACTCAAAACGATCATTACCAAGAAATAGGGCATTGAGCAATGCTTAAAATGGGCAAGTGGAAAATGGAGACACGCCCACCAAATCGCCGCCTGCATTAAGATTTGCTAAAAATTTAGCTAACTATGGCTGGGCTTTGGATAGTAAGGGTGGCAGTGCTTGAAAGCAGGGTTGGAGTTGAACAGCTATTATTAGTGTTTCTTTGTAATAATAAAACAAAAATAATGTTTGAATGTGGCAGGCTTCAGTGAATACAGACCAGATATCTTTTTGCTGTTGCTGTAGGCTCTAGCGTAGTCCTGTACATTTCTCATTACTCAGAAGGAAATCTATAATGACCATTGGTCACCAATGGTCATACCAGTCAGCGTATAAACATATTTTAAAATTTCTGATATGGTTTGTTGAAAGGGTTTAGTGTTTTTTTTTGTAATAATAAAGAATAATAATGTTTTGAATGTGGCAGTCCCCAGTGAAAAATAACCAGATATATTTTTGTTGTTGCTGTAGGCTCTAGCATAGTCCTGTATATTTCTCATTACTCAGAAGGGAATCTAGCATGATCGTTGATCACCAATCAGCCTATAAACATAATTTTAAATTTCTGAAAGGGTTTGATATATTTAGGGTAGGCAAAGATTTTGTTTGCATTTCTTGAATATGGCCCTTACTGCCAAATGCCCGGATGAGGTTAGTTCATAAAAATTTTCATGAATTGTAACCGGCGGTGATCTTCTCATTTTGGGCATTTCAAGCAGAGCTGCCCTTACTGCCCAATGCACTATTTGTTTGATAGGGCAATTCGGGCGGCTGGGCAGTGGGCTAAAACTTCAAGTGTTACCTAAAGACTAAAGTATGAGCTGCTTTTGATTTGTTTGGTTGACCACCAGTGCAGTCAGGACTAGTAGAAGAGATATGCCTATTTGATTATCCCTAGTGAACTCACTGACGAAAAAACATAAGTTAATTGTCATTTTTTCCATTTTATTCTTTTAGGGGTTCAGATATTGGTCACACATCAAACTGATTAAGAACGTGTTCCATCCTTCTAACAAGAGTAATTGTTGGCTTCTAATTCCATTCCAACCTTGCAGAAAGTTAGTACGGTGACTTTCCAACCTTCTCGAAGTAGTAACTAATACTATCTATTTGCTTACCATGCTCGGGAGCGTATTAAGCGTGGTAACAATGAATCTCTGTAAAGTGATTGGCTGGATTACCCATTGTAGCTGCCGTGTAGTAATATTTTACCGAAAATTTAAAAATGTGATCCAGGATTGACACCAAGAATCCAAAATTAGTGATGTTATGCGTAGTAACTATGGTAAGTAGGGTGGAACACGCTGTAGGATCTAGAAATTTCGGTTTGTGAAGCAATAATTATTTAGGTTTTGGAAGCAACTCACAGATTTAGTAGTGTTGTTTGGGGCTGCCTTTTACTCAGTGGTATCAAAAAATTTGGATATGGAAGTTCAGTTATTTGTTTTTATGACACTTTCCCTTCTGCCAAGTGCCATATAGCGATCACAATTTCTGTCCGTCCATCGGTCTGTCGGTCGTCTGTCCAGGTTTTGCTAGTTCGGGCACTTCGACATAAGCTAGGACGATGAAACTTGGCAGGCATATCAGGGACCCCAAAAGATCAAGTTGGAAATAATGACTTCACCGATCTGAGCATTGTGGGGGAAGTGGAGGGAGGGGGAATCCGGAATCTAGAGGTATTTATAACTTTTTAACGGGTGATCGGATCTTAATGAAACTTGATATTTGGAAAGACTCCGTGTTTCCGACGACCCGCTTAAAGTACGGACCGGATAAGGCGACTTTGGGGGGAGCTGGAGGTGGGGGGGAACTGGAAATCTTGGGAAACCCTTAGTGTGGACGGATCGGGATGAAACTTGGTGGGTAGAACGAGCACAAGCCCTAGGTATGTTGTTGACATGAACGGACTGGATTCGAGCACTGTGGGGGCTCGGGGGGGGGGCGGAATTCCGGTGATCCCGCTAGTTCGTACTTCCGGATGTGCTAGGACAATGAAACTTTGCAGGCATATCAGAGACCTGAAATGATTAAGCTGGAAATAGTCACTTCCCCGATCTGAGCATCGTAGGGGAAGTGGAGGGAGGGGGAATCCGGAATCTTGAGGTATTTTTAACTTTCGAACGGGTGATGGGATAGCAATGAAATTGGATATTTGGAGAGATATTGTGCCTCAGAAGACCCATTTAAGATCCGGACCGGATCCGTTGACTTTGGAGGGGGGGAGGGTTGGACGAGGAAACCGGAAATTTTTGTGAAACGCTTAGAGTGGAGGGATTGGGACGAAACTTGTTGGCAAGAAACTGCTGAAGTCCTAGATACATCGTTGACATAACAGGGCCGGATTGGGGCACTGTGGGGGAGTTGGGGGGGGGGGGGCGGAATTCGGCGATCCCGCGAGTTTGGTACTAGGACGATGATATTTGGTAGACATATCAGGGACCCGGACAGACTGCCTTAAGAATAGTTGTTTCCCCGATCCGACCATCGTGGGGGGCGTGGAGTGATGGCGAATCCGGAATCTACTGGCGTGCATAACTTTTGAACGGGAGATCGGATCTGAATGAAACTTGGCAAGTGGAAAGAGCTGTCGTCTCAGATGTTCCACGTGCAGTCCGGACCGGATCCGATATTTGTGGGGGGAGTTGGAGGGAGCCACCGAAAATTTTGTGAAAGCTTGGAGTCGAGGGATTGGGATAGAATCTGGTAAGAAAAACAAGCATAAGCCCTGTAGACACGTTCTTGATAGGGGCTTACCGGGACTCTTTGGGGGGAGTTGGAGGAGGTTTCCCGGAATTCCAGTGATCGCGAGTTATGATGAGTCATAGATGACATATTTTAGGGTTCGGACCGAATCCGAGCACGGTGCTCGAGCAATTTCCCGAAAAATGCTCAGATTCGAGTGAAACTTGATAGGCGGTAAGAGAAGATGATTAATTTATGTGTCCGAACCAGATTCGGCCGTGGCAGGGGGAGTCGTAGGGGGAGGGTACCGGAAATAGTGTGGCACGTTTAGGAGTCAAACGAGTGGATCTAAAGTTAAAGGAAGAAAAGTAATATGCCCTAGATGATCCGACGGAATGCCAGAAATACTCAGACTCGAGTCAAGCCAGATTTCCTATTTCTAGGTCCGAACCTAGGGAGGTTGAAGGTGGTATTTTGTGACATTATCATCTGCTTTGTTCCATTACCTAGGCCTACTCGTACCAAGTGCCATATGAGTTTTTTATAGCTGAATTTGTCTGAATCTAGCCTACATGTAAAATAAGTATAGTATAAAATAGCTAGGATGTTTTACTGCAGGTCTGATTAAATAGATAGGCCAAAATCAGTAATAGAAACGAAATATTTGCTGTGATTCACAGAAAGCCAGCAAATTCATGCTAGGGTCCACATTACTTTTCATAGCTACCCTATCAACACCTATCTGTTTAAAAATCAATCACTTTAGCCACTTGCTAATGCTGCACGTAAATTTTATTGAAATATTTTCTTTCACTGTAAATAACATTCAAATCAACATATTTCTCTTATCCGAATATCATTACCTCTCTGTTAGATCTTTCAACACAGCAAATGGTAGAAGGAGAAGTCTTAAAATTCTAGAAATCATGTAAACAGAACTTCCCAGTTGTTGTTTTTTTATGGCACTAGCCTTTCTTCCAAGTGCCATACAGTGATTGTAATTTGTGTCCGTCAGTCGGTCCCGGTTTTGCTAGTTCGGGCACTTCTAGATATAAGCTTGGACGATGAAGCTTGGCAGGCATATCAGGAACTAGACCAGATTAAATTATAAATGGTCAGTTCCCCGATCCGACCATCTGGAGGGGAGTGGAGGGAGGGGGAGGGGAGTGGAGGGAGGGGGAATCCGGAAAAATGAGATATTTTTAGCTTACGAAGGGGTGATCGGATCTTAATGAAACTTGATATATGGAAGGACCTCGTGTCTCAGACCCTCTATTTTAAATGCAGACCGGATCCGGTGAAATTGGGGGGAGTTGGAGGGGGAAACGGAAATCTTGGAAAACACTTAGAGTGGAGGGATCCGGATGAAACTTGGTGGAAAGTACAAGCAAAAGTCTTAGATACATGACTGATATAACCGGAACGGATCCGCTCACTTTGGGGGAGTTGGGGGGGGGGGAGAAGTCCGAATTTCTAGTGATCCCGCGAGTTTGGTGCTTACTGGTGTGCTGGGACGATGGAAATTGACAGGCATGTCAGGGACCCGACCAGATTAAATAGGAAATCGTCAATTCCCCGATTCGTCCATCTGGGGGGGGGGGAGGGAGTGGAGGGAGGGTGAAGCCAAAATCTGAGGTATTTTTAGCTTGCGAACGGGTGATCGGATCTTGATGAAAGTTGATATTTAGGAATACCTCGTGTCTCAGACATCTCCCTTTAAATCCGGGCTGGATCCGATGACACTGGGGGGAGTTGAAGGAGGGAACCGGAAATTTTGAGAAACGATTAGAGTGGAGGGATCAGGATGAAACTTGCTGGTAAAAACAACCACAAGTCCTAGACGTGTCGTTGACATAGCCGGACCGGATCAGGGCACTGTGGGGGAGTTGGGTTGGGGGTCCGGATTTCTAGCGATCCCGCTAGTTCGTCATACTTCCTGATGTCCTAGGGCGATGAAACCTGGCAGGTATGTCAGGGATCCGAACAGATTGACTTGAGAACAGCCGTTTCCCCGACCCGACCATCGTGGGGGGAGTGGGTGGATGGGGAGTCCGGAATCTAGTGGCGTGCATAACTTTTGAACGGGTGATCGGATCTGAACGAAACTTGTCTGGTGAGCTATCGCCTCGGACGTTCAGTGTCACGTCCGGGTCGGGTCCGATATCTGTGGGGATGAGGGGGGGGGGAACTCTAGAAGCAGAGGGGTTTGGACGGAACTTAATGGATGGAGCAAGCATTAGACAGTCATGTGCATTTGCTATAGATAATCGAGACGATGCCGGAACTGCTCAGAAATGAGTGAAACTAAATATCCTATTTCTATTTCCGAACCGTATTTTTGGATGGCGGGTGTATTTTGTGACGTTCTCATCTACTTTCTTGTACAGCCTACTCGTACAAGTGCCATATGAGCTCGTAGCTCTTGTTTCTTTCTGCATTACTGAATTATAAGCAAGAAACAAAGCCAGGGTATGGACACACAGATTCCCAGTTCTTGTTTTTTCTTTCTGCATGATTGAATTATAAGCAAGAAACAAAGCCAGGGTATGGAACATTTAAGAGTGGAATTCAAAGAAGCAACCAAGCAACAGATTTTTATTGGGCTACTGTAGTTCTGTGTCCAATGCTCCAATCTTGGAGGGACTGTGCCAAAAATTTAGGATTTCTGTTTGCCTGTGGGAATCAGTACCAGTTGCGGTGCCATCACATGCTCTGTGAACAAAAGGCCAGAAGAAGGAGACACTTCCTCTTAGGCAAGGACCCAGTTGGGCTGTTAGTGTTTTATATTCACAGACCCGTCATGAAAAGGGCCCCCCCTACTCCCCCCTAGCCAAACATTTTCCATCAGACATGAACATTAGTCAAATAGTCCAAGGAAAAGGTCCCATGATCGATCTGGGGTACTAATGAATAACTGTTTTTGGAATATACAGTATAGGCTAATAAATTGCTTGAGTCTGCATGTTAGGGTACCAGATAAGTAACAAATCACACATTAAACAACCTTGTTGTTTTTCAGGCTCAGAGTCAAATCGCAACCTGGTTATCAACCACTGTTCACTTTTATGATGAATTTTGGCCGGTCCAAAGTAAGTATTAATGTTCAATTAGTTATGTGTTCTGTTGGATTGCAATATGTCTACCGAGATTGTTTACTGGTTGCACAGATAGTCATAATCTTGGTTAGGGGTGTAGAATTTTTTGTTTTTTAAGAAGCAAAATAGCTTTTGCATGCGTTGTGTGGACTTGTACTCAAATTTTGAAGAACTTTGAAATGAAATTGTAAAGTGTAAATTGTAAACACTTATTTTTCAACGATTTTCATTAAATTTTCAAGATAGAGATAATTTAGTCTTGCACCGGGTCTATTCTTGTTGGCCGGGAACGTGTTGCGTTGCCGTGAAACGAAAGGCGAGTTTTGTCGGTTTATTTCAAGTCCTGTCGGTACAAATTGGAGCCATAAAGGCAAAAGGCTATAGTGTCGGTTTATTTCAAGTCCTGTCGGTACAAATTGGAGCCATAAAGGCAAAAGGCTATAGTGACGCCCTTACCCACGGCGAATTACGTTGGGAACTGTACTGGGTTTCAGGAAAGGCTTCAAATCGGATAAGAGGCCGGCAGACCGATTTTCATTATATGGATGTTCCACGTGCACGTCCGACCCTTAGCTGAGACCCTTAGCTGAAATACAATATCCTGCCTACCCTTGCAGGTGCCATAAAAGCTTTCAGCTCTTGTTGAACTATATTTTGCGGCAGAGAAGTAGCTCGCCCGGATTGTTCAAAACTAGAAATTCTCGACGTAAACTTTTGTTACAAAGACAAATAGAGATTCAGTACAGGGAAATGAGTACGTACTGGATCTGTAACTGGGATAGGCCGATTATCGACCATAAAACGATTGTGAACGAAAAGTGAGCGTTAACGAAACCAATAAATGCTGAAAGAGGAGATAGGATACACTTTGAAGTGTAGATCTGTAGAGCGGGAATGGATGGAATTACCACTGAAGTGTGATTAATAACTATCTTGAGTATGACGTGTCCTTTAATTAAGCACTGTAGGCTATGCTGATACGCTGAACTACGGGGAAGGTCGCAGGAAGTGTGATAGGAAGGACATCATTTTAATGCATTCCATCGCGGGCAACCTAGATTAAACCCGAACGTGAAAGAAACGTATATATCTTTTAATAAGTTCACGGGCTCCATCGGAAATGGGATCTTCTACAGGTTTGTTATATATTTTTGGCTGACAGATGAGCTTACCTATCTTTCACAGGAGGCAAGAGGCGGTACGCAAGATGAAGAATGGAAGAAGGATTCATAATTTTATGCTCAGTTTCATGGGTTTGATTACAAATATTGGTCTCGTTCATGGCATTACCTTTTAATTTCCTATAGCCTACGAAGAACAGTAAAGAAACGATTCGAGACGAGAGGAAGTTGACGTTTAAGTAGATACACCCTGAGATGCTTGCTGGTTCAGATTTAACTGATACAAGATAACTGAGAGCTAGTCAACAATTCTCAACCTCTTCTGATTTTGAATTTTGGGATCCCAAAACGTAAGTGGAAGGATACCTACGACATCGCAAAAGTTGTCCGTCTGTTCGTCTGTCTGTCTGTCTGTGAGCACGAAAACTCTCGAAGGGAATGGGATAATTTAATGAAGCTTCTTGGGAGGATCCTTCGGGGCAAGGAAAAGGTCGAGTAACTTGGTGTGAGGATTCTTTGGGTCAAGGGACAGGTCGAGTTCGTAGATGGTTTCTGTATTATAGGGGTTAACACACATGCTGAATCCATATCTGAACTTGGTTTTCTCAGATGATTTGCTTTTGGCCTGAATCTGTTTCTAAATTTTAATAGTAAAAATATTCCAGGAGTCTGGCTAAGACTGGATCTGGCGGCAAAGACAAAACCTAATTGTCTATATCGAATATTAAATTTTTGGGATCCCATCGAAACCTTTGGTCTTGTTCCATTACTGTTCAATTTCTATTATCCTTTAATAATGTGTTTAATGGATACAGCCAACACTAGGAAAACACCACACTTTAAGAAGACACCAAGCAAAAGGAAACGGAACTTCTACTTCGTGGTCAACCTGCCATTTTCTGCCCCTTTCCCCGCGAATAAGCTCGAGAAATAAAAAAAAAGACACGCAAGAACATGCTCAACACGGAAAGAACATGAGTCCTACTCCTTTTTTCACACCAACAAGGTCGACAACCAGAAGAAGGGACAGGGTGTTAAATCGAGAGGTTAAACTATAAATTTGTAAGATGCCGAACCACAGAATATGATATCTATCTGTAAAGGTGTTAGCTGCCGACCCGTGAAGGTTTCACTGGTTCTGGTATGCCGTGCCTTTCTTAGTATCTGCTCCTTTTTTTAGTACTCGAGTTGTGACGATGACGATCATAGAAGAACGAGTAAATTAGTAAATTAGTTGCCGACCCCTGACGGGACACTATATTGCATACTGAAAATTCCGGAGCCTAAAAGAAGACACGTTGTAGAATCTCCTTTTCAACGCAAAGAAGCTCGAGTACTAAAATGAGGCACGCCAGAAAACGGGTCCTAAAAAGGCACGTTGGAGAATTACCTTGTTTTATCCCAAAGAAGCTCGAGTACTAAAAAGAGGCACGCCAGAAAATGGGTCCAAGGCATGTTATAGAACCCCTATTTTATTCTTTCAAGCTTCTTTTAGAAGCTCTTTTATCACCTATGATAAGCCAAGCAGAAAACGGGCCCTGCGACTTTCTATATGCGAATCAAGCTGGAAAACGAAGAGAAGGCACAGTGAAGAGCAAGAAACGTCACGCAAAGAACGTTGTTGATTGGTTTACAAAGGAGGGATGCGTGACGTTTCTTGTTCTTCCCGAGGGTTAACTGGTGAGTTTCGGACGGGGCTATGTCAATGGTGAAGGGTGAAAAATGTGTTAGTTGCCGACCCCTGATGGGACAGCATAATGTTTACCGACACCTCCGGAGCCTAAAAGAAGGCACGTTATAGAATCCCCTTTATTATGGGATTCTAGCTCAAGTACTAAGAAGAAGCACGCCAGAAAACGGATACTAGATACTGTAAGTAGAATAGTTGCCGACCCCTGCCTAGTTGTGTAGCCTACCGATGCCTCTAGAGCCTAAAAGTGATAAACTAAAGAGGGGCACGCAAAAAAATGGGTCCTAAAACGGCAAGTTATGGAATTCCCGTTTTTAACGCCAAGACATCCGAGAACTAAAAAGATACACTCCAAAAAACGTGTCCTAATAAGGCACGTTACGGAATTCCTCTTTTCTAACGTAAAGACGCTCGCGTACTAAAAAGAAGCACGCGAAAACACGGGTCCTAAAAGGTCACGTTACGGATTCCCTTTTTTAACGCAAAGACGCTCGAGTACTAAAAAGAAGCACGCCAAAAAACTGATCCTAAAAAGGCACTTAATAGAATCACCGTAACCCAAAGAAGTCGAGTACTAAATAAAGGCACGCAGAAAAGGGTCCTAAAAAGGCACGCCGAAAAAGGGACCTAAAAAGGCACGCCAAAAAAGGGTCTTAAAAAGGCACGGCAGAAAAGGGTCCTAAAAAGGCACCTTATAGAATCACCTAACCCAAAGAAGTCGAGTACTAAAAAAAGGCACGCCAGAAAAGGGTCCTAAAATGCAATGCCACGCCAGAAAAGGGACCTAAAAAGGCTCGCCAGAAAAGGGTCATAAAAAGGCACTCAATAGAATCACCTAAAGCATTGTCCTAATAGGTGTAATAAGGTGAATAGCGCTATACGCGATGTTTACGTCTTAACACACACGCCTGTTCAAATACAACCCAAGAGGTTCTTAGCAATGCGGCTTCCGGTGTTGCCAAGGTAATACAATTTTTCGAGCTCTAAAAATATCCGAAAAGGTTCTTGGTACTACTTGAAGTACACGAGTACAATATAACGCAAACTATAGTGTAAAAAAGCTATTAAAATAACGGATGGACAGCATTGATCCTCGAACTGACGAAAAGCCCTCGTAATAGAACAAAAACTTGCTTTGTTAAGAAAAGTTGTTTCTTTAGCTTCCAACAAAGTAGAACTGTTGTGCTTTCTTTGGCAACCCTGACGACGCTGCGCCTCTCCTCGGCCCGCTGGCGGAACCAACCGAGCGATCTGATTCGCCCTGCATAAGCCAGAATAGAACGCTAGTCTATTCTCCTTATTCACCTTATTACAGCGCGCTCCGAGGAAAAGAGGAATCTGTAATAAGTTTTATACGCGGTAATACACCTATTAGGACAATGCTTAACCCAAAGAAGTTGAGTGCTAAAAAAAGGCGGTCCTAAAAAGGCACGCCAGAAAAGGGACCTAAAAAGGCACGCCAGAAAAGGGACCTAAAAAGGCACGCTAGAAAAGGGTCCTAAAAAGGCACGTTAAAGAATCACCTTTTATAACCCAAAGAAGTCGAGTACTGATAAAAAAGGCACGCCAGAAATGGGTCCTGAAAATGCACGCCAGAAAAGGGTCCTAAAAAGGCACGCCAAAAAGGCACGTTATAGAATCACCTTTTTTAACCCAAAGAAGTCGAGTAGTCTACTAGAAAAATGCACGCCAGAAAAGGGTCCTAAAAACGCACGCCAGAAAAGGGTCCTAAACGAGCACTAAAAAAAGGCGCGCCAGAAAAATCCATTTTTATGCAAAGCAGCTCGAGTACTAAAAAGAGGCACGCCAGAAAAAGGGTCCTAAAAGGCACGTTATAGAACCACCTTTTAACCCAAAGTCGAGTAGCCTACTAGAAAAAGGCACGCCAGAAAAGGGTCCTAATAAGGCACGCCAGAAAGGGTCCTAAAAAGGCACGTTATAGAATCACCTTTTTTAACCCAAAGAAGTCGAGCACAAAAAAGGCACGCCAAAAAAATTTTTAGGCAAAGAAGCTGGAGTACTAAAAAGAGGCACGCCAGAAAACGGGTCCTAAAAAAAGGCACAGACGGTGCATGCCTCCTGGTGCAGGCATGCCTTCTTTTAGTATGCCGTGCCTCTTTTTAGTACGTGTGCCTCTTTTTAGTAGCATGCCTCCTGCACCATGCCGTGCCGTGCCGTGCCTCTTTTTAGTCGATCCCGTCTCGTGATAGGTAGCCCTTGAAGAACGTGCTGTATCCGAATATTATATTAACCGGAAAAGTAAACCGGAACATCATGGTATAAACTAAACCAGAAATTAAATTAATTCCTAAACCGGAATTAGACCGGATCTGACAACCCTCCGATACAACTTAAAAGGTGGTATAATGGACTTGAAGAACATGCTGTGTCAGAATATTATATTAACCGGAAAATTAAACCAAAATAGTTAAAATTCAGTAAATCGGAACATCATGAAGCTCCATGATGTTCTGGTTTACTGAGTTTTAACTGTTTGGTTGCTGCTATTGTGTTGTTTCTTTTCTTTTACAATACTCCGTCTTTATCTAGACGGGTTATAAAGAAAATTTAATTAGTTTACCACTCTTTTTGATGATGTAGAACTTGGAGAGATCTGATCATCTGGATCAATATTCCCGCAGGGGATTCCATCGAAATATTTAATCTTGCATTCAATTTATTTCTACAAAGCTGTGAATGGTTCATTAATTAGATAAGTTGGGAAATGATAGAATTTCTGCTCAGACGGGAAAACCTAATGAGTGTTTTGCGAAACAGTAAACGATGGACCAGATTTGTTTTTCATCGATACAGACGGTCAATATACAGGACGGTCAATACTTGAGACGCGGCGGTTACTACTTTCTCACTTCCAGAAGAGGGCTTCGTTTACTTATAGCCGGATAGTGGCAAATAAGCGGAAATTTGACCGTCGTCTGTTGGCCCGTTTGTACAATGCTATGGTTCTGCCCCATTATTTGTACCTTAGCCCATTTTGGCGTATTTTTACGGCTACAGATAGACTGAAATTGCGCTCAGTCTACTACAAATACGCAAAGTTTCTGTTGCGTTTACCACCATGGACAAGTAACAGATATGTTTCGCGTCGGTACGGCGTTACGAATCCGGAAGAAGCAATCGTAATAAGTTGGGATAAGTTGGGAAATGATAGAATTTCTGCTCAGACGGGAAAACCTAATGAGTGTTTTGCGAAACAGTAAACGATGGACCAGATTTGTTTTTCATCGATACAGACGGTCAATATACAGGACGGTCAATACTTGAGACGCGGCGGTTACTACTTTCTCACTTCCAGAAGAGGGCTTCGTTTACTTATAGCCGGATAGTGGCAAATAAGCGGAAATTTGACCGTCGTCTGTTGGCCCGTTTGTACAATGCTATGGTTTTGCCCCATTATTTGTACCTTAGCCCATTTTGGCGTATTTTTACGGCTACAGATAGACTGAAATTGCGCTCAGTCTACTACAAATACGCAAAGTTTCTGTTGCGTTTACCACCATGGACAAGTAACAGATATGTTTCGCGTCGGTACGGCGTTACGAATCCGGAAGAAGCAATCGTAGCGCAGATCACTCGTTATAATCTGTCAGTTGAGTCCCACCCCTGGGCCATGATTCTGCAACAGTAGTTGGTAAATGCTGTTGGTTGTTGTGTTCGTTCCTTTTTGTTGTTGTTAGAGGAATTAGTGTTTTCCATTTCTTCTTTTTTGCTTTGTCTTTTGTTGTGCTCCATCTGTTTTTTAATTGATGGGTAATAAATGCATTCAATAAGAGATTAGTTGTACTTGTCACGTAGCAAAACCAGCTAATTGCGAGTTGTCAAAGGGTGTCATCCTATCTCTCACGTCGTTCGATACAGAAGAGAAGGACCCCTTTCTGGAGAACGCGATCCCAAGGGACATTTCTTAAATGATATAATGCCAAGCTCTCTGGTGTTCTTCCGACAAGAAACAAAGATAAAATATTAATTAAATTATTAAAGGAAAACACAGTAATAGTTGCAAGCATAACCCTTGATTCACAAATGATCACCCGCCCTTCATCATGAACCTGTATCTTTTGGTAAAAAGTATTTTTTTGCGGTTAAGATTCGCACTTTAAAGGACCCCTCCACAAATTACAGTATTTTAAAATAATTTGTATACTTTAAAACTAGGCTGTGCTTTCAATAAATGATCCACGATTTTGGCTGTTTTAAGCCTTTTCCGAGACCCCTTGACTTATAGCGAAAACGCGGAAACAATTTACATAACTGGTTTTTCTGGTGAAAAACTTCTCGCAGACAACCGTCGACAGCGTGATACACATCGAAGGTAGCAAAACGCGGCAAGTGAGAAAATCAGCCTGGTTTCATTAGAGGAATTAGAATGTACCGTACAAAATTGGGTTCTCGGGGTATAGAAATATATGGAGTGATTATGGAAGAAGGTGTTATGGAGACATCCCATAGCACTTTGCTCTGCAATAGTCCTCCTAGTTATTCCCTCCCTCTATCGCCTACTTTTCTGTATATCTCTTCGGTTTTGATCACCATCATTAATTTCCCGGCATCGTGACAATAGGTCACTCGGTCTTTATCCACTAGCTTCAGTTAGCTGCTCACTAATCCGAGGTCAGGCTTTGATCCATTTGATTCTAAGTATTTTGGCTACGGAATGAGTCGTAGCCAAAGGAGTTATCTTTCATTCTTGGTCCAAGCAGGATCTCTCTATATTATAATTTATGGTAAGAGTTGTTTATATATTTAGTTAGGGACCCATTAGTGCTATATTACATGTGTCACACTCTTGTACACGATTTGCATAAGATAAATTGATCTACACAATTGATCCATCTCGGCTAGTAGGCCTCGGGCTTGACTGGATATGTGAATTCCAGCTTCGCTAGGATATGTGAACCAGCTTGATTAGGGATTTCTGGATTGACTGCGGCTGAGTTACAGAATTCCCTGAGACTTTCCCTTGTCTCTCATGTATGGTTTCCTGACTGGTCCTGGGTCTAGTGGGCACCTACGGTGTCAGAATGTCTTCAGCCCACACCCAGGAGCCTTATCTTCCTTAAACCTCGCCTCCACTCGTCCATCCTCTCAACAATGGTGTAAGAACAGGGATTTGGAAACTTCCCCCACGTTCAACATCTTAACAAAGGTTGCGTTAGTATTATAGGTATACCTATATAAGACGAGTCCTTTATAGATTCGGCTTCAAGTTCCATTTTTGCCGGATTCTGTGCTAACTACTTGTCCGGCAAGAAAGTAAAGTTCAACAAGACCAAAGGTTTCGATGGGGTCCCAAAAATTTAACATTTGATTCAAGCAATTGAGTCATGTCTTCGTCTTTCAGTCTTCGTCAGATTCCTTGAATATTTGTACTGTTAAAGTAAGTTCAGAAATGGATTCAGCATGTCTCCTTGCCCCGATACCGAATCTCTAATCGACTTCAGAATTTTAAACACCTCGCACTGTTTATAAACAGTATACTGTTTATGTTTGGGTACTCAAAACTATTTGAATACTGTAAAACTAGGCTCTGCTCTTAACAAATTATTGACGGCGTTGGCTGTTTCTTGCCTTTTCCCAGGCTCACTAGCTTCTAGCAAAAACTCGGCAACATAACTGGTTTTACGCATCAAAGCATGACACGCAAACACTCGACGGCAGCATAACGCGTATGGAAAATAGTGAATCGTGGCAAGTGTAAAGATTAGGGAGGTATCGTTAGCGGGCTCAGAATGTAATATTTGAAATTTGAGTCTCCGGGCTTAAGAAGAATGCAATTACGGAAGTAGGCTGCACTAGCATTATTGACGTCGCAGGTCCTTTAATTCTCTAACTACCTCAATTTAAACAAAAAATATTGTTTGCTTGTCAAGGAACACTTATAGCCCCAGAATTTCGATTCCTTAACCTCAAAATCGATTATTTGCTTATTGAGACACTTCGATTCCCCGAGTGCTCAGCGACTATTAACACAGGGCAAATAGTTTCACTGATCTGTCCTGGATCTGTCGGGTAACATGAGCACCTGTCACATCGAATCTCCGACAAACGGGGAACAACAGCGTATGGAGTACCGATTCCCAGATAGGGGAACGATAGACACTGCCTTTTCCACCAGTTCTTTTTTGGCCGCTAGGTGCGCTATCGTAAAGAAAACTATGACACGTTACTTTTTGGTGTACGTTTATCCTGGTTTGTCTCGCTATTTTCAATTCCTCTTAGGCCTAACCATGTTTAAAACTGTTGAAAATGACTCTTCCCCTTTACCCAACTCAGTTCTGTCAAGCGTCATCAAGTTTGTCATTTCTGGCTTCCGACTTCAGTACTGAGTGCAGGCTGACTTTTCCACGGGGATCATGCGCGACTGGATATAAAGCGAAAGACTAATCGCTTATTCACCCGTCAGATAACTTATACCCAGATCTCACGTGTGATTGTTATTCTTCCTCTAGCGCGTCTGGCGGCAATTCGTCAAAAATGTTGTCTTGCCCGACGGTTACCCACAACAGATGGCGGATTGAGTGAATGCAGATAAAGAATCGCCGTGTGCCCAGTGGAGAGCCAGGAACGTCACAGTTACTGATTGGTTTACATAGGATTTGAATCAGTTTAGATGGTTCGTTTGGTTGTCTTTTCTTGTTCTTCCCGAGGCCACTATTATGGATGCACGATTTGGGCTAGTAATTTTACGTGCAATATCAAACAAGTGCAGATTCGGCAAAATAAAGAAGTGTTTAGTTTTAACTGAGTCTATTTTTAGGAAACTTAGGATTTTGAAGGTAGGTCAAATTAGAGATTTTCAAATTGGTATTTTTGTGTTTCAGAGTCCGAATGGTTTCGCGCCTGACGTTTTTAGTAATTTTTTTCGTTTTAACTCCTATTATCACGGACATGCTACGATGCATGCTGGAGACCTGGTAAGTGAGCCAAGAAGGCATTCAGGTACGGTGGTCTGGAATACTTTTCCAGACTGAATTCAAGAAGCGAAAGTGGTGTAGGCCTACCGCAGTTTAAAAATCGGTTAAAGAAACATCTCCTTCAGGGTAGTTGCGAGTGGACGGTTTGGAAGACGAGAGAGGACAAATTGACAAATTATTAAATTAATTTTTAGTTTATTTTAATGAAGGTTTGAATAGTTATATAGTACGGTAGTAAATGTGTACTGGTTGCGTTTTTCAAGCACGTATGTGCTTTGTTTGTAGCGGAATGTTTGTAGCGGAATTGTTTCAAGCCGGAATGATTTTTTTTTTTTTTAGTAAAATTGCTGAATCCTGAATCCACTGGTGTGTTTCGGAATTAGTCGAGGTTCAAGGTTTTAATTACACTATAAAATGATAACAAATAGAGGGTCAAGCCGGGGACACAAGGTCGATTGAAACAAGACCAAAGGTTTCGATGGGATCCCAAAACTTTAATATTTGCTTCCGACAATTCGGTCTTGTAGATATTCAGTCTTCAACAGACTACTTAAACATTTTTACTTTTAACACTTACAAACAGGTAAAGGCCAATGGTAACAGTCGGAGAAGACCAAGTTGGTATTTGACAGTGCAAACCGGACACGCCAGCTGAATTTCAACAAGTTCAGATTTAGTCAGATTTCCGTTTTGCGCTGTCGAATATTCAAATATGGATTCAGCATACGGTTTACCCTATAGCCTACGTCGTATATCATTCCTTCCTTACTTCTGCCCAACTTCCGGTTTCGGCCGGAGTCTGGACAAACTAATTATCTAGCAAAAACTAAAGCTCAAAAATTAATTCAGCATGTCTCCTTACCCCTAAATCTAACCTCTAATCAACTTCAGATAAAACTTTTACTTTTAACAAATTTTCCGATGTCAGCCGGATTCCGAGCGATCTATAGCCTACATCCGGTGAGAAAATTATTGTCATATGCGAATCCAGCATGTCTTCTTACCCGCCAATCGAACATCTTATCAAATTTAAATAAAACTTTTACTTTTAACAAATTCTATGGTTTTGGCTGGATTCCGGCCGAACTACTTGTCCGGCGACAAAACAAATTTCATACTCAGCACGTCTCCTTGCTCCTAAATCGAACATCTAATCAACTTCATATTAAACTTCTACTTTTCGCAAATTTTCCGGTTTTCGCCGGATTCCGGGTGAACAATTCGTCCGGCGAGAAAATAAATTTCATATTCGAATTCAGCATATCTCTTTACTCTTAAATCAACTATCACAATAGCTTTCAAAAAATATTTTTTGTGCCCCTTAATCAGAAATCCCTCCCCAACCCTCAAATATAGGGCTACAGAGCCCATCTTCGAACTTGACCTGTGGTTTGACCAAAAGGATCCTCCCACCAATTGCATCAAAATAACTCAATCCCTTCCAGAGGTATCGTGCGGACAGACGGACAGACAGACGGACAACTTTTGCGATGTCATAGGTATCCTTCCACTTACGTTTTGGGATCCCAAAAAAACGGTACAATATAGAACAAACCTATTTGACATATAACTAATCAGATAAATAAATATTAATAATTCCATGACTCACCACTAGACGGTAACCCTCCCCACAAACCGATCGACACTCGACAAGATCAACCCGAAATCCAGAGAAATGTACCCAATGCGCAAGCGATGGTAACCGATGTCCGGCAACTTGTGCCCTATGTGGACCCCAACCAAAATTTATCACTAACACAGACAGACAAATAACAATTTACTTTAAAAATGTTTAATTTATCGTTGATTCTTGAATTTATTTATAAGTATAAAATGGAGTTGCTTTTTTTATATTTGGAAGAGATTTTGCTGCAAAGACTATATGGTTAGTATATGGTATAGAGTGTATGGTTGCCATGAACTCGTGATAAAAAAATGTGGTCATTTAAAGTAGTAAAAATTCCATGTTTGTAGGCTTTATTCGAAAGACGGGAAGGAAGCGCTGCTAGTGTAGACGTCAGAGACAATGCCTTGTCAGAGTAAGATCCGAGCGTATTTTGAAATACGAACGTAGTAAGCACCGTAGAATATCACTGAGCTGACGGCCAGTCTTTATGCAGCGGAATTGTTGTACATCATTACTACCTATGTTACCGTTATACAGTAGAGGTATGTTACTTCGAAATTTTGACTTATAACGTTGAATAGCCGTTATGGCCAATACTTGCGCTAAGCAATGAACGCAAACAATAATTTAAAGCACTTCTCTTACTAAAGATCACCCTTTCACGATAAACTCGTTCAGAAATATCGTTTTCCGAAAATTGCCTTGCGAAATTAACGATTTTCTAGTTAGCGCTTGTCGACTCTGTCCAGGCCTACTGCTCTCCGACCGAGTTGGAAGCAAAAAGTTTGAAAAATATGCGAGTCGTGGTTAAAGGTCACCTGAATGAAGAATACCAAGTATCATCCCTATCTGTATGACCTCCGTTAACATTGCCTGCAGAAAACCTAATCCAAATACGAAATAGTGTTTCCAAGCTATGATTTTTGCTCCATTTTGCATCTGTCCTTATTTCAGTACCGAACAATTTTACAAATGAACAAATGTCTCCTATCAACCTTTTTTCTGGAGTATGTTTTAACCAGGTAAGCCCAAACGTCTCGCCAAACGTATATGTAGAAGAAATTCCAATACGATCCGGCAAGCGCTGTACAAGATTTGAATGAATTGCGGTTTTTGTCTTGGAGTTTGCATGTGCAAACCTCCAGACACTAACATCCCTCTTTTGAAAACGTCACGCTCAGGGGAAGAATGCTCTCCGTGGCCATGTCTGTAAATGCATTCTGGATGGTGTGTTCAAGTATGGTTTCATTGTTCAGGTATCCTTTAAAAACTGAGAAAGCCAAACGGAAGTCCAAAACGCAAGATAGATCTGTCTGTCTACGTCTTCTAAACAAAAAGCACATTTTCAAACGTCTCACAACTTATTTTTAAAAGATTTACTGGCGGGCTTTGAAGCTTTCGGCGTAAGTTTGTGCTACGTGACGGGCAAAGTCGGCTAAGTCAAAAAGCGCTAATAAGTCGGAGATGCAAAACGAAACAATGGCGACGGGCCACATTTTTGAAGCTTATAACTCCATAGGTGAGCTAGGGATAATTGAAAATGCAGAATAGGTAAGAGGGGTCCTTTTAGTAATTCAAATTAAAGCCATGGAAATTATTATTTTTAATTATTACTGCGTTTGCGCCCTCCAAAGGCAACACAATCAATTCATCTAACTCAAGGTTGATGAATTAAATGAATTGAATTTCATTTAAGTATACTACACAACTGATATAGTATTCCTGCTATGGCACAAAAAAAAATTTAAAAAAGGTTTCATCCCATCATTTATTTCTGGTCGTACCCGAGGTCATACCTTTCAAGTGTATTAGTTAATTTGTTTCGTTTTTGTGTATTTCGTAAATATTTTATTCTTCTTCTAGCTTTGAGCTATTTGAAAATAAAATTTGATTGATTGATTGAAAATAAAATAAAAAAAGAAATAGGTGTGCGGAATTCGAGTAAACTTTAAGCGGGCAGTAAAAGGCCGTTACAGTTCTTGTTTCCTTATATTTTTCCTCTGGTTTTCTTATATTTGAAGTGGAAGCCATAGGTTATTTATCTATCTTGTCTCCTCTATTCTCTTTTCTTTTTTGATTTTATTCAGTTTATCTGTTGATTGTGTTGTTTTCTAATTAACATTAAGTTCTTACGTTAAGAGAGTTTGATTTAATTTGTACGTCACTTAAAGACGCTGAAACACTGGACTCTTCGCTGATTTTAGCCTATTCTTATTCTAGTAACCCAGTTCAATTTCAATTCAATTCAATTTATTTTCAAACCATTCACAGACTAGCAGAATTTTCGTTTTTTTGTCGACAAAAATCAGTGTATCAAGATAAAATGACAACAAACTTAAAGTGAATAAATACAACAATTTGACTGTTTTAAATTCGAAACCGAATCATATTATACAAAAATTACACAATGCAGATCTGCAACGCCAAATGCAGAAAAATCTCTATTTGATCAACGACCCAATCTATCAGCACAAACGTGTCCAAAATGAAATCACAGTAGCCTTTTAACTCCAATGAACTCTCACAAAGGCATTTACCAAGTCAGATATTTTTTTTTATTTTTTATATTTAAAGCTAGGCTAGAATCTTCAGTTTGTTTTCCAAAATTTCGTTTTTCCAACCTGAGCGGCTTTGAGCCTGAAGAGGACCCTTGCCAAGAAGGAAATATAGCTGTAAGAAAATTCGGCTGACGTATCCGTTTTGCACTTTAAAACATTATTCGCAGTCAGCTTGGGCTGAAGGTATATTTATCCTCTACTGAAACTGACTGATCTAACCAAGGTCTTCGAAGGCAGCCCGGACTAACCTGTAACTGCGCCAGGTTCTTCACATGTGTTCCACAGCACATATTCTGATCCAGTCCACCCATGCTCACTACCCGGACTTGACCCTTGTGTCCGTCGGGGAGTCCTCGAGTTTTAGCCTCTTTCAACCTGTCGTCACCGTCCTCATAAACGACAACCTTGACGTCTTCCGCCATAAGAATATGGTCGTTCACAATGGACTCGAGCTTCTCCGAGTCAGCTTCCGTGAATTTGTTAATGTCTGCAAGAGATAGCACATCAAGCCGCTTTCATATTGACGCGTCCTTGCGATGCGCTGCGTATGCGTTTATCTTGCGTTGCGTACAGGTTGCGCAGAGTATTTCTCACACCTGCACGAGAAGCTTTCACGCTGGATTCTCATTTACATTTTGGTTTTCTCGGTTTCTTGTGCTGAATTTTAATTTCTTTCACTAAGTCTCGATGAAAAATTTGTAGCCTGCGTAGTAGTACGAAAACCTTGCATGTAATACTATGTAATAGCAACAAATATCGTTTGATGTGCCTCAGACTGATCCAATCTTATGTAGTAGTATCCAGTAGCATCCTGTCACTGCCATAGTATCATCCGGTCTTGCTAATAGTAGCATATAGTAGTATGCAGCACCACGGTAGCCTTGAAGTAGAAGCATGTAATAGCATCGTTAGTAATGCATGCTACTTTCTCGAACTACTTCATAGTACTATTTTGAGAATTTTTTTAATCGGGGTAGCAAGTTTTCTTCATCATTAGCATATTTTTATTATTTTTCTTCAAAAACTTATATTTTCCACGAATCTGATGCGTTTTTTTGTCCTTTGCGTAAGCTCTGCGTTTCGTCGACGCAAGCACGGCGCAGAGGTTGCGTAGATTGGTGCGTAAGGCTCAACGCGTCAATGCGAAAGCGGCTTAGCGAATTCGAATATCCCTAACAGTATTTGGAACTTTTGGAAGAAGGCAATGTTTTTGGCCCTACGATCAGGGGCGTCGCAAGGGGGGGGGGGGGTGCGGGGGGTGCCGCACCCCCCCCCCCCACCTTTTTGAGATTCGGTAAAATTTTGGGCCGGAGGCCCAAAACTTGACTAAAATTGTTCGGTATTTTTTCGATTTACGGGGATTCGGTAGTTCTACAGAATCCTAAATAGGCTATCTGTACAAATCTCTTCGGTATAGTGGTCGGGATTCGGTATAATTGCCAGTATTCGGTAGTTATCACAAATTTGGTGAGAGAATTTACTGAAATCATTTGGTAATTTTTCGATGCCAGAACTATTCGGTATATTTACGGAGATTCCGTAGTTACACAGACTCCCGAATAAGGTATTGGTTCAGAATTATTCGGTGTCATGATTGGGATTCGGTAATTTATTTAGTATAATTTCCAGGATTTGGAAGTTAACCAAGAATCCTGACTTTGTTCCAGTTTCGACGAAAGTATACCGAATATAAATTTTGTTCGGTAGTCTTTCGAAACAAAAACAAGAATCCCGCACACGCTATCGGTCTAAACTTATTCGGTATAATAACTGGGATTCGGTAACTTATTCGTTGTAATTGCCAGGATTCGGAAGTTACCGCGAACCTCGAAACTCAGAAGAGGTCGAGTGAAGCACTGGTCGCAGACAAAAGGGATGAGCTATGATATCATCGATAGTCCTTACTTTTATTTTGGATCCCAAAAAGAATATCTAATCATAAATATTTCGAAAAATCCGCCTGCAGCACTTTTCGTAATGTTCTCTATTTTGTGGAAGGGCGCGTCAATTGACGGGGGTTTTAAGCCAGTTTTAGGATTTAGATTTCGAAACATTAAAAGCTAGAATTTGGATGGAAATTAAATTTGGCAGGAAAAAGCAAAAAAAAATTTCGCCTGCGGCGCTCACTTTATGTTATCATAGGTAGTATATTCACTAGACAACAGTTGCTGCTGCTGCCGGAACGTCACTCTATCCGTTTTCTAGAACTTTTTCGGTCTCGGTATTTCATCAACGGTAAATGATAGAATTTGTAAGAGAAGCAGTTAAATTTTAGCCTACAAAAACAAAACAAAATGGATTTCGAAAATTGTCGCCTGCGGCGCTCGATTTAATTTTCTATTGGCTATAATAGATACTATAGCTGTTACTGCAATCATGCCCGGCAACGTATTCTCCATGTGGGCTTCGCCAAAACGCCGCCTTATAGTTGGCTTATCGTCGTTCATGCTGCCTTTTATTGTTACTCTTCCTACGTAATCGTTTCAGTTTCATAATTTAAAGCTCGAATTCTTAGTTCTAGGATTCGGTAAAAATTTTGAAAGATTCGGTAAAATTTTGGCTCTGCACCCCCCCCCCCCACCGAAAATGCACTTGCGACGCCCCTGCCTACGATACTACGATGATGACGAGATTTTGTTTACACCTTAGACAAGAAAAGGGAAATAGAGCAGTACAAACAAAGAAGGAAAGAGCTTTTAATAGCGGAGTAAATACACAAGATAAAATAATAAATATACAAATAATAGACATGTATGTGAGTTTGTACAAGGGACTTTACCGTGACAAATAAAACAGAAAGCATTTTTCTTTGCATTTTATTTATTTATTTTCCTCAGAACTGAGGAGTACAAAAATATAATGTGTAAAACAGAACTATGCCTAAACCAACTGTTCCATTAAAATGATATAAATACTAATATACATCCATATATAAATACTAATAAATACATATAAATAATAAATAAACATACAATAGTTCTTTGTTTTTCTTGTGTTAGTGTATATTCTCTCGTAGTGTGTTTTTCTTTTCTTTTCATCTTATACTCTACCTGTTTTTATTTGATGGGAAATAAATATATACATACACACATACATATACATGATTTCAACAACCAAATTATAACTGTTTATGTACGACACTGTTCTACATTTTTTTCTGGTCTTGGGCTCCAGTTCCGGAGCCCCATAGACATGGCGGGTCTCATGGAAAAAGAGCTGTAAGCTCATATGTTATCTGCAACTGTATGTAGTGGGTAAAGGATCAGTCAGATTGATCGGGTAAAAAACGCCATCACCGAAATTCCGGAAGGCCTCCTTCCACCCCACGCCCCCCCCCCCCCCCCCCCTAAGCGTCCGGAGCCAGTCCAACTGTGCAAACAATTTATCTAGAATAAATGATCGTTCTTCCCAGCAAGTTTAACTCCGATCCTTCCATTCTAACCGTTTCTTGAGATTTTCGATCACCCCCTCCCAACTCCCCATAGCTGTTGAATCCGCTATCATAAGTTGAGATGAGTCTTTTTATAAGCATGTGAATATAAGAGGAGATTTGTTGTCTTTCAGTGACAACTTACAAAATGTTTCCATCTCAAGAGCGTCTTCCCCATTAAAATTACGTATTTGGTTTTATTTGGTTTTCACCATGAGACCCCGCCTTGTGGGTCCTGGTATTCATTCATTTATTTATTTCCCTCAACGAATATTTAATGAGGAGTACTAAAATAAATTTAAGAAACACTGTCACAAATAACTTTCATAACAATAAACAGCAATTGACGTACATTAAACAAAACATTAAACAAAACTATTAACTTTTATCGAAAAAAAGGAAACACATTCTTCAGAGTCAGAATATTATTAGCTTTACCTACAAAATTATCAAATTTCTGCGTATGTCCACGCGGCTCCGAGAATGCAGTCCTAGACTTATTCAAAAAAACCGATCTGGTTTATTGGTCACGGTACAAGTCCCTTGTGTAAAGTGCCATCTACGTATTAGTGAGATCAGTCATTTGATAAAAAAAAAAAAGAAAAAAAAAGTACTTTACGACTTTACAGTTAACATGCGCAGACTGAGGATCCGACTGTTGTCCCCCAACTGTTGTCGGATCCGTTTCGGACATAAAAAGATTATCAGAGACACGTCATCTGTTCAATTATTAAACTTCACTAAAATCCGATCACCCGTTCCAAAGTTACGCATGAATTAATATTCCGGATTCCCCCTCCCTCCAATCCCCCACGACTATCGGATCGAGTAAATTTTTACTTACAAGTCAGTATGATCGGATCCCTGATAGGCCTCCCAAGTTTTGTCGCAAAAATCCCCAATACTGACTTCACTGGAATTCAGGGAAACTAACCTCCCCCCCCCCACCCACCCAGTCAACCACAAAACCCTGATTATTAAATACCCTATGCCAAACGTTGGATACGTCTAGCGTTTAGCATACCCTATGCCTAACGCTGGATATACTATGCCAGGTGCTGGATACTGTAACCCAGTAAAATATTGATGATCTGAGTGAAGCTAAAAAACCAACCAATCAGAACTTCTTCATACTGAGGTAGGTCAGGGTTAGGTTACCAACAGGTATCCAGCGTTTGGCATAGGGTATCCAGCGTTAGGCATAGGCTATGCCAAATGCTAGATATACCCAGCGTTTGGCATAGGGTATCCAAAAATCGGGGATTTGTGGTAGACTGCACCCACCCCCACAAGTGTCCGGATCCAGTTACGGGTTCAAATCCCGCAAATCCCGCTCGGGGACCCTTTTTATTATTTAGTTCATTACTACTACTAAACATACTAATGTGGCTTACAAAACGTTGGGAAGCACTTGCATTACTGTTCATTTATTTTACGCATATTATTATTTTTGAGACACGTAGCAATTTGTCGAAACTTTTCAGACTAGATTTGTAGCCAGCTTCATGATAGGTTACCTATTCACTTGAAGCATTGAATCTTAATTTACATTAATCTTTCCTTATTACAAAACTTCTTCCCAAAAAATTCAAACAGTCAAATTTTATAGCTTCGATCACGAATAGATAGATAGATAGATTTATTAATTGCTAAGCAGTCCGAGGGCCATGGCAACAAAAAATCACAAAAAAGTATCACGCACCAGAACAAACGCACGAAACAAAATAACAACACAAAAAAAGAAAAAGCTCCTACGTAATCTTTCTCTTCTCTAATAACCATTTTCAATATTTCTTTGGTATTTCCTTAGCCCAAAAATCTACTTCTCTGTTCCATCGCCATCCTCAGGAATCGCCCCCAATCTCTTAATCGTAGTAAAACATTCATTCCTAACTCTGAAAAACCTCTGAAAAATGTAACTATCGCATTGCGTGTTTCCAAGATGTCTTTCCCTCATCAGAGAATCTCTGTTACATTGACTATTGATTATTTACAGAAAAACATAGACGTCTAGTGACATCTGAATGATCGGCTCTTTTCACGACGCGCTCCAACTGTTGAACTAGTATTTTTTTCCACATACCCCATATTTGAGGGCAACTGTTGTGGCCAGATTGATGGTGTCTGGTAGTGTTTTTGGGGTCCCAAAACGAAAGTGGCGGGATACCTATGACACCGCAAAAGTTGGCAGTCTGTCTGTCCGCACGATAACTCTCGATGGGATTGAAACATGTTGATGAAACTTGGTGGGAGGATCCTTTGGGTCAAAGTACAGGTCAAGTTCGAAGATGGGCTCTGTAGCCATATATCTGAGGGTGGGGTTTCAAATTAAGGGGCAAATTTTTTTTTGAAAGCTATCGATTTGGGGTTAGTGAGACATGCCGAATCCGTTTATGAAAGTTATTTTCTCTCCGGGCAAGTAGTTCACCTGGAATCCGGCAAAAACCGGATAGAAAATTTGTCGACCAATTTTCGGCTATAGCAGTCCCTCCCCTTTCTTCACACTAGTATAACTTTGCGCGTGGATGATGACATTATCTATGAATGTTGGAGAGAGCTAGTGTAATCGAAGGTCGAAGGGGTTGGTATATTTTGTTCAACCTTAGTAGGGGTTGATATTTGTAGTTGTTCAAGCTTAGTATGAGGATTCATTGGCAAGGTACATGTCAAGTTCGTAGGTGGGTCCTTTAGTCCTATATTTAGAGGCAGGGGAGGGTTTTGAATTTACGGTAAAAACATGTATGTTTTATGAGCTAATAAGATATTCATTGAAGGGGTAAGGAGGTCCGCTGAATCCATGTCTGAACTTAGTTTACTTGCTGGACAAATAGTTCATCACGAATTCGGCTGAAACTGGGAATTTGGTAGAGCTTCAAAGTTTTTTTCTGATATCGATCAGAGATTCGGTATCGGGTCAAGGAGACATGCTGAATCCATTTTTGAACTTTATTTTAACACTAAAAATATTCAAGGAATCTGACGAAGACTGAATGCGAAGACATGACTCAATTGTTTTAATCAAATGTTAGATTTTTGAGATCCCATCGAAACTTTTGGTCTTGTTTTTTTTGTTACCGTAGTTAAGCTAATGGCGAAAGCTGAGCTATAAGATTGATACAAAATTTATCTCAGGATTGGTAATGTCTGTTGAGTTGGTCCCTGCAAATTTTCATTTTGTTTTTGTTATTCACAATGACTATTCCGAAGGAAGTATGCACCTTATAGCAAAACAAATACTTTGTAAAACAGAGAAGTCCTGACAATGTCACTAAATATATCTCAGCTTTATTTCTCTCCGTACCTCCGGACTAATTTCCATTTCTCTCTAAGCCCCATCCATTTCATTCCGCTCCGCACCTTATTCACATTTCCGCTCCGAAATAGTCCTTCTATTTCACTTAAGCTCTGATGGAAAGGAGGGCTTACATGGTATTATTTCATTTACGGCTTGAAATAGGATTATTTCCGCTTCGCTCTTTCAAACAACAGATCCGAGGGAGGCAGGGAAACCCTAAACATGAGTCTGACTAAGTTGACAGTAATGCAGATATAAAGCTTGTGACGAAGCGATGCTGAGTCGTAGGAGAAGAGATACTTCTGGAATATTTCTCAATAAAAGGGACTTAAGGGGATTATTACAGTCAAGAACAGGAACAAGAGAAAAGAAGCAACTATACCGTTTCCTTAATCTTTTCGTGCTCAAAACCATGTTTTTACCCGCTGAAAATTTTTCGAGAATGAAACATATGGAGTTGTCCAAAAAAGTAGCATGGAGTAGTGACTGTTGCCACCACTGCATGCTAATACAAGCAAAATCGATGCTACTACAGCAAGACTGGTTGCTACTGGATACCACTATTTAAAGGACCAATCGCACTATTTACTCTTCAACTTAGAGTAAGTCAGTAAGTAAGTAATTTATTTATGACCCACTATTTTGAAAAGGCGGAGTAAATGAACAAAATAAATTATTTAAATATATTATAGAAAATAAAGTATTTAAAAATATTTGAATACTTTAAAACTAGGCTGTACTTTCAACAAATAACCCAGAGTCTTGGCTGTTTTAAACCTTTTCCGAGATAAATATTCTTTGAGCCCAAGCTGACTTTGAAACATTTATTCAAACTATGTTTTCAACGGATACGTCAGCTACGATTCTTCATCAGCGATATTTCGGCCCTTCAGGTAAACCGATGAGAGGTTTGAGCCCCGTTGTTATTACTCTTTATACTCGGACCGGCGGCTTATGTCCCACTTGGGATCATTATATGGTAGCGTTGGAGCGGCAGCAGTATTCACCCTTCGAAGGCGTATAGGGATCGTAGTCTTTCATTTAGGGAGGTCGGTTCTTTTCTTTTAACACTTACTTTATTTATATCTTGAACAGTGACCACTTTCAATTAGCACTCAAGAACGTCTGCCCGTTTCGAGCTTCACATCAAATTCCTATTCTTGCTTACTGCGTAGGAGCTAACCTTTAAAGTTCAACTAACCGCACTCGCTACATGTAAAAGGTTAAACCAAAGTCCTGATCAAACATGCCTGAAAACTCAGGAAGAGGATGTTCAACAACGGGGAACTGATAAGGCTACTTCCATCGTCCCGAGGCTTGAATTATTACCAAATATGGAGTTGCTTTTCTCAGCCCGCACTTTGATATTTAATATCCTAATACTATCCGTAACACTCGTTATCCCTTTCAAGGTTTTGACTCCCGACAAAACAAACTATGCCACTGCCAGAACTTGATTTTTATAAACTTCTCTTTACTTGGCTTACTTTATTTTTGCATTCTAAAATTTTTGATCAACCTGTCTAACTCAGTTACGACAGATGTTCCATTTCCAGTATCGGCTTTTCAATAAAATGAAAACAAAACTTTACAAGCCTCTACCCTTCCTTTTGTCCGAGAGTTTACATGAACGGTGGTTTGCAAGTTTTTAGACCTGAAACCTTTTGTTCCCCGGCATAGTATGCTGAATACTTTCCCGACAAAAGGGTACTTTATGCACTGATAAAATAGAAGCATTTAAAGCCTCTACCCTTCCTTTTGTCCGAAAGTTTACATGAGCGATGGTTTGCAAGTTTTTAGACCTGAAACCTTTTGCTCCCCGGCATAGTATGCTGAATACTCTCCTGACAAAAGGGTAATTTATGCACTGATAAAATAGAAGCATTTAAATAAAAGTCTGCATCCCTTCCCTCTTTCGAAAATTTCGTTCAAGGTAGGACATAATTTTATACAATCAATATCGAGTTCTGACTTGGCTAACCCACCCGTAAGGAAGTTAAATTTATAATTTGTGGCAACACAATTAGCTTATTATTTTACAATTGTAAGTTATTTTCTAATTTTAACTTTAATTTTGTTACTTTAATGTAATCAAGATGAAGTTTAAATTACTAAGACACCCGCGAAAATCTGAATTAAAAGAAAAATAATGCCTCTCCCAATTAAATTAATTCTCGCGCATCTGGAACTTGGTTTAACCGCGGTCACGACACAAACTGAAAACTACGTTAACACAAACGTTAATTCGCGACGACACTACAAGACCGACAACAAGTAAAATTTCCATATTATAGACCCGACATAAAACAATTAATTATTTTGATTTCGTTTTATCGGAACCAATGAAAATCGTTTCTTACTTTAACTTAAGCAAAATTTACAGTATTATACACACCACATACTACAATTAATTATTTTTATCTCGTTTTATCTACTTCAACTTAAGCAAAAATTACCATATTGTACTCACAACATTTTACAACTAACTATTTTATTTCATTTTATCTAGTAATTTATTACTATTATTTTTATTACATATATATATTTATAGTCTTGGCTCTTCAGCCATTTGAATACATTTGATAATGTGATAAGCATGCTCAGCAAATAAAGCAATAGAAAAATCGTGGCCTTCGGCCCTTCAAATACGTTTGAAAGTTTAAAACAAGCATGATTCACTTATTGAAAAGGAAAATACTACAATTTGTGGCCTGAGGCCCTTCGAATAATTTACATGAATTACATGTTAAAGCGGCAAAACAGCACTAAAAATTATAATTGTCTTATTCCGATTTTCACTGTTACTGTTGTGTACACCCACTACCGTGAAAAATTCCGAAACGGTACAACCGGACCATAAGTTCTTGCCTTGCACGGGCATTCGCGGGACGCATAAAAATATCGTTAAGCTGATCCACGGTGACCTCCATCGGAATTCTTTCTCGTCGATGACTTCTGTTGAATAGTTCCTCGTTGATGACTTCTGTTGAATAGTTCCTCGTCCATAACTTCTGTTAAGTAGTTCCTCGTCTTCAGCTGTTCTGATGAAAACTCGACCGAAATGGTTACGAATGGTGGTTGGTTGACTCGACGCTGCCTCGGTTGACTTGATGACATCTGTTGAGTCGTTTCTCGTCGATAACTTATGCTGGGTTTATGGCAAAACTGCTTCCAGCCGTTCTGCTGAAAACTCGACCGAAACGGTTACGAATGACGGTTGGTTGACTCGACCGGAATGGTTACGAATGATGGCTCGTTGACATTTTATTCCTCGGGATGCCATATAAAGCATTCTGATTCGGAATACTAGATAGGGGTTCATATTGACGTCCCCTACCGGTTCCTCTGTTGGCGTTATCGAAGCGAAGCGTTGAACTAGTTGGCTTCTCATACTGTATGCAGGGCAGGGCCGTTATCAGCTAAGCTCTTCTGTGCTTCTTAGTCGAACTTCTGCTGATGCGGACATAAGTCGTCTGCGTCGTGACTTCTAAATCGGGAAACAGATGGCGCTCCAAACGTTTCTTCTTTCCCGCTACTGGCAAGGTTGATGTTTGAGAGCGATGACTGGCTCCTCAACAAATGCTCGACGAACTGCTCCTCCATGACCGGGATTTCTGCTGAGACGACTCGTAGTAAGGACTAAGTTGGTTCGGCTTCGGTTCGACCTGTATATAAAATAAACGCAGTATATCTGGAATACTTATTTAATCGCTTTATACGATTACTTTTGGCGTCCTCTCATTCTCATGTTTCTTTCTTCTCCGTGTTTCTTGTTATTTGTATATGTGCTTCGCGAAAATTTAAAAACACCTCAAATCTGACGTTTAACGCACATCAGATGCTAAAACCGCAAATCACGGGAGCTGTTTAAATTTAAAAACACCTCAATTCTGACGTTTAACGCACATCAGAGGCTAAAACCGCAAATCACGGGAGCTCTTTAAAATTTCCCACGACTTCTCTTTGAGCGTTTAAAGTACGCTAAGGGTAACTTGACCGCAAGTTCTGACCTTTCAAATCGCGACGTATGCTAATCCATTTAAGCTGGATGGCCTCTGACGGTAGTTTTTAGCTGTACAACAAAACAAAATTTGGCGCGATTTCTACGGCACACGGTAACAAAGTGAAGTTGGACGTATGCTTCAACCATATCTGTCTATATCTATCTATCTGTCTATACTTGCTATCATGAAAAGCTTCTGGATAAAATGCCGGTTAATATCTCCGACCATTGACCATTGGTTGACACTGTCTGTGTGTCCTTCTAAGCTCTGAAAGACTCAAAACAATAATTAGTAAAACCCTCACTCGATTTGTCTATCAATCGAAATACGTGTCTAGCAGCAATTATTTAAAAATCCTGTGACTCAATTATACTGCAAAAGTACGTCAGCTACTCGCGTGAAGCATAACCGCAAAGCTAGTCAGCAAAAACAAAATTGAAAAATCGTACTATCATTTGTGTCATAGCTTTTAGGCATAATCTGTTAGTTGAGCTACGTGACCTTCTCTTTTCAACAAAAAAAAAGGGGAGCGAACTCTTACTTTTCAGGGCAAAAGTACTTAGGGAAGATTTTGGGACAACGAAAAATCGAACAAAATTTCTTTACTCAGTATTTCAGTGGTTCAATCTGATACAATTGTTATTTTGTACATTCGTTCAATCTAGTATCATAATACAATCTAGGGATTATAACTGATTGATTATTACTGAGCACTCTGACATGCTGCAGTAAAACAAAATAATAGGCAGGTAACATACCGCGTAGTTTCGGTCAAGGGGACCAACATTGACCGAGCTCACTCCAGGTTTATCAGTGCATGACATCACTACACGTTACTTCCCATTTTAAGTTGCTTAATTCCCCAATATTTTCTCACCCTGATTTAATTCAAACAAAATTTTGCTCTTTCGCTTCTCTGTTTACCTACTGGCTCATACCACACTTAATGCAAATAAAATGGTTACAGGGGTTTGAGACTCCCTACTAAATCTTCGCGAATTGAAATATCTATTTGTTTTAATAATATTTTTAGGTCTTTATAAGTTGAGAAAAGAATATTTAGAAACTGCACCGTCTTTAGTGCCGAGACAGGTCGCTCCGGCCGGTGTGAGCCTGTCTTAAGCACTTTCGAGAGTATTACACGACAATAGACCATTAGTAAAAACATAATGTGCACTTAATATTAAAACTCTGGGTCTATTATTGATTTATTAAACTTTATGATTTCTTCCATCTTTCTGAAACAAGGGAACTAAACTAAACTTTCTTGTCCATGTATTATTTGCTACGCCAAACATAAAATGAAGCAAGATAAAGCCAAGCGAGTACGCAGTAAAACAGCAACATTACTAATTTAATTTAGCGACCACTGACTACTATTCTATTATATTGTATATGAACAAAATCGCAATAGCTCGACGAGTTTATCCTGGGCTTCAAAGAGCAAATCTTGCACGTCTGCAAGGTGACCTTTGACGCCCCGGAATTCAACTGTTGTAACGTTTATTATTTCTGCAGTCCTAAGATTTTCTGCTTATTTTGCTAACTTGAGCTTCTGTTCGCGCGTGTTCCAGCTTTTCTTCTGAAACCCTATCTGCGCCTCCATCTTTTTCCTCTCGTTAATTTCCCATATTTGTCTGATCGTGTTTATTTGTCTTTCATCTGTAATAAAACACTGACAACTACTATACATGTAATTTACTTTTAGTAATTTACCCCTCTATTTATTGCCTTTGATTTTCGGGTAAATAAGGGCTTCCAAGCTTATCATACCCTAACCTGTTCGGGCGGCGAACTTCTCTGGACGTTTGTCTAGTACCTCTCGTAGCCAGATCAAACCTAACACCTTGCATTGCACCGCGGCGCGCGGCTTGAGTACGTAATCTAAGCGCCTCTGAACGAACCGTAGGGTGGCTTAAAGCTCTATCACGAATTAAAATTGGTGGGGGGCTATTAAGATCGATAGGGCATTCCGACCCTGGGTGATCAGATTCGAGTTCCCCAAATGGTCCTCTCAGTTCTGGCATACTACCAGAACTGTCGACCCCATCATTGACCCCGTCGCTAAAATTCGACCCGAGCCCAGAATGACCCGGTGTCTCCTCAAGTGTGCCCCTTCCAAAACCTTCCCGTTGAGGGCTGGTTTCTTCTGATTCTGGTAACCGAGATACTTTACCCCCCCGAGACTGAGGTGTCTCAATTACCGTTTGATTTGGTGACTCTTCTTCTGGTCGAACAGGTGATAGGTCTGGGGACCTGTCAACCCGCGTACTAGCCTGAGGGAAGTTATTACCCGTGAGTGAATCGTTTATACCCCCAGGATCACTAAACGGATCCTGCGCAACTGTGCTCTCGAACTCTAGACGGTAGTTTGGGGCCTCTAATGACGGTATCCCCACCCCAGCGAGATTTCCGTAGAAATCATGAGATGGTGTGATACCCTGTCTCAAAACTGGTGCCTCGCCAAAAGTTGGCGTAGAGCATCTAACAACTGTCCTTGGTGTGAAAAGTTCTCTTTCCATCAGCGCATCGTCTAATAATTCGCTCTCGAGACTCGAGGAGCTTCCCAACCCCTGCCTGCGAACAGGTGTTTCAGTATAGGGGTCATCCCATTCTAAATCTTCAGAGCCCAGAGAATAACGTCTTTTGCAATCCCCATGTTCATTTGGTTGATCCGTATGATACGGCTGTAATGTTAAAGGGCGGTGAAATAGAGGAAGTTGGCGAAATTTCGGAAAATCATCCATCGATTCTGGACCCGGAACCGAGGATTCCGGTCTAAAAGCAAAATCACTCGCGCCAATATCATACATGTCCTCAGTAAGTGGGTTTGGTATAACGGAGGGTGGGTTTGGTGGGTCGCAATCTGGGATAGTTTTCTGACCTGCAAGTGGACTGTCCCACCAAGTAACTGTTTTTCCGGTACGCGAACTTTCAGGTTTATTTCCGGCCGTATTTTCTGCGGGAGAGGAAATGGGTGCCGGAATTTCGTCAAAATTAGGCGGTATAATCAGTTCATCTTGCATAACGTCCCTTTCCCACAGACTCCTGGGAATGGACGTTTTCAAACGATTGTAATGGACAATTTCCACCCGTCCGTCTGACAGCCTTGTGATTTTAAAGTTTAGGCCATTTTCCAAAACTGCATTTATTCGATAAGGTCCCACCCAACGTATCTTGTCTAATTTTCGCAACCTCGCGTCGGGTGGCGTATGCAAAAGTACAAGGTCACCGACCTTCAGGGGTTTCTGATTTTCGGTTCTATTGTAGTAGAACCGCTGACGTTCCCGAGCGATATCGGAGTTGTCCCTGATCATTTGATACGCAGTTCTCTGCCGAGTAATCATTTCCGATTTGTAATCCGAATCCAGATTATAATAGACCCTACTGTTAATGACGGTGTCCGTCGGAAAACGGGCGTCGCGAAGGAACATAGCATAAAATGGGTTGTCCGAGATGGATTCGTGAAAAGCTGTGTTCATAGCAAATTGGACATAACAAAGTTGGTCTTCCCAGTCTGAATGTCCCCTATCCTTGACATATAGACTTAAAATGTTTGCTATATCCCTATTCCGCCTTTCGACCGCCCCGTTACACATAGGATGATACGCAGATGTACGAAGCTGCTTAATGTCAAGAAGTTCAAGTATACCCTTGAATACCGCATTTATGAATTCCGTACCCTGGTCACTTATCAAACGTTCGCAAGCCCCATAAACCAAAACAAAATGCTCAACAAACGCTCTCGCGACAGCTTTCGCTGTTTTATCTGCTATGGCCGTAAGAACAATGAACTTCGTAAAATGATCGGTGATGACGACAATATATTTTGAACCATGACTAGAAACGGGTAATGGACCGAGAAGATCGATACCGACCATATCGAGTGGTCTAGAGGACTCGGGTATGGTGCCCAACGGAGCCCTGGGTGTGTGGTTAAGACCTTTGCGTTGACAACAATCAAGGCAACACTGCACATATTGTTTGACAACGTTGTACATGTTCCGAAAGTAAAAACGGTTGCGCACGCTCTCATATGTCTTGAGAAACCCAATATTCATGTTCATCAATTTTTACATTCTCTGAAATACATCCAATAATTTCCATAGAATGGCCGGTAGCACTACTAACATCATTATGGTTTTTAACTATTTTTGACCTAGCTAAAACAGGCAACTGCAAAAACGTATCATGGCTTATTAATGAAATCGAAGCGCCGGTATCCCCAAGCGCGCGTACAGGAATATCACACACTGAAGCATTAAAATACGGCAAGGCATTGCAATTCACTCCATTGCAATTAGCAAAATACGACGCAATAAAACTTCCACCCATATTTTTAGTCAAATAAGCCGGGACAGGATGCGCATCAGAATTTACTGAAACGTGACGAAGTGCGCGTCCCCTTACAAGTTTAAACGGCTGCTATTTTCAGACACCAGGCATTCCCTTGCGAAATGTCCGTTTTTCCCACAATTAAAACACTTTTTCGGATTAGATCCGGCGGACTGACTGCGACATAGTCTTGCCATATGCCCGATCCTTTGGCAGTTATAGCAACGGATGGTACGTGGCGCGCGACATTCGCGAGCAAAATGACCCGGTTTCTTGCAGTTAAAGCAATTCTTACTCGAACCGCCAGATTTTCGGGAATCGGACCTCTCACGGCAACCTTCCCAAACATTCCTATCCCCTCTTGTGTCACGAAATCTGCCCCCATAGCTGCTAGTGTCATTTGACATTTGGTCATTCCGTAACGAATCCCGACGGCGAAATACTGGGCGACTCGAACGCTCAAAAATAGTGCCGTCGCTACGGTTACCTGGTATGTTTTCCCGAACCATACCATCTCGTGAGGTTGTATCAGCTAGTACACTAGGCTTAGTTTCAACTGAAGCGGAAGCAATAGCGGAAAGCATATGAGGCGATTTGGCTTTAGCAAATTCACGTGCCCGAAAATCATTGATCAAAATTTGTGTGGCCTCCTCAAAATCTGTGGGACACTTAGCAACCACCCGCATTCCCAGCGTAGGGGAAAGACTGTCAAGAAGTAGGTTTTTCAAAACATTTGAATAGCCAAGAAAACTTTCTTCATTTGCCGACGGGACTTGATCAAAACCCAAGAGTTTCAAAGTCTTTAATTTTAGTTTTTCGAAAAATGGGAATGGGTCTTCGCCATCCTTAAGACGAAGAGTTTCGTGAATTAGACGTGCTCTCAAGGACGTGTGTTCAAACTGGCTGGAAAGGGCTTTCTTCAAATCCTCGAATGACTCGAATTTTGCGTGGCTGGTTAAAAAATTAGCCGCATGACCCGTTGTTTTCATGAATGCCAACCGGATAAGTTCATCGCTCTGAATAGACTTATCCCAGAATTTCAAATTTTCCAGCGTCTCAAGAAATATCAAAACGTCTTCGCTACCAGTGAAGGTAGAGACTTGCGATGCAATTTTACAAAGCGTGTCAAGGGACATTTTTGCTGTGTCTTCGACAGACATTTTACGTTCGCTCAGTAACCCGGTAAAGAAAATAAAATAGAAAAATGCACTCAAAACACTAAAACACTATATACCATAATATCTAGCCTACACCTTCCCTCCAAACGAAAGACGACGCGTCACCAGTAAACCGATGAGAGGTTCTTGCCCTGTGTTATTACTCTTTATACTCGGACCGGCGGCTTATGTCCCACTTGGGATCATTATATGGTAGCGTTGGAGCGGCAGCAGTATTCACCCTTCGAAGGCGTATAGGGATCGTAGTCTTTCGTTTAGGGAGGTCGGTTCTTTTCTTTTAACACTTACTTTATTTATATCTTGAACAGTGACCACTTTCAATTAGCACTCAAGAACGTCTGCCCGTTTCGAGCTTCACATCAAATTCCTATTCTTGCTTACTGCGTAGGAGCTAACCTTTAAAGTTCAACTAACCGCACTCGCTACATGTAAAAGGTTAAACCAAAGTCCTGATCAAACATGCCTGAAAACTCAGGAAGAGGATGTTCAACAACAGGGAACTGATAAGGCTACTTCCATCGTCCCGAGGCTTGAATTATTACCAAATATGGAGTTGCTTTTCTCAGCCCGCACTTTGATATTTAATATCCTAATACTATCCGTAACACAGGGCAAGGGTCCTCGTCAGGCTGTCAATCCTCTGGTTCAACTTCGGAGAAGGAAACAAACCTGTAATAATAATATATAGTTTGATTATTATTACAGGTTTGTTTCCTTCTCCGAAGTTGAACCAGAGGATTGACAGCCTGACGAGGCCTGACGAATAATAATATATAGTTTGATTATTATTACAGGTCTGTTTCCTTCTCCGAAGTTGAACCAGAGGATTGACAGCCTGACGTGGACCCTTGCCAAGAAGGGCCGAAATATCGCTGATGAAGAATCGTAGCTGACGTATCCGTTGAAAACATAGTTTGAATAAACCTTTTCCGAGACCCGTTAACTTGTAGAGAAAACAGGAAAGCAATTAACATAACCGATTTTGGGGATCCCAAAGCGTAAGTGGAGGGATACCTATGACATCACAAAAGTTGTCCGTCCGTCCGTCCGTCTGTTAGCACGAGAACTCTCGAAAGGAAAGAGACATGTTGATGAAACATGGTGTGAGGATTCTTCAGGTCAAGGGTAAGGTCAAGTTCGTAGATGGGCTCTGTAGCCCCATATTTAGGGGTGGGGGAGGGGGTTCAAATCAAGGGACAAATAAGATATTTTTAAACAGCTAATGTTGATAGTCGATTATGGGGTAAGAAGACATGCTGAACACTTATGTGAAAAGCATTTTCTCGCCGGACAAGCAGTTCGTCCGGAATCCAGCAAAAACCGGAGAGTTGGTTAAACGAAAAAGCTCCATTTGAAGTTGATTAAATGTTCGATTTAAGAGTAAGAAGACATGCTGAACACGGTTGTGAAAACCATTTTCTCGGCGGACAACTAATTCGCCCGGAAGCCGGCCAAAACCGGAAAATTTGTTAAAAGCCAACGTTTTATTTAAAATTGATTAGATGACAGATTTAGGGGTAAGAAAAGAGGCTGAGTCAGTATATGTCAATAATTTTTTACCCGGACATAAAATTAGTTCGGAATCCGGTTGTAACGGAATTTTTCTTTAAGTCAAAGTTTTATTTAAAGTTGACTAGATGTTCTTTATAGGGATAAGGAGATATGCTGGATTCGTTTATGAATTTTCTTTTTTGTTGGACTATTAGTTCGCTCGGAATTCGGGCGAAACCGGAAACTTGGCAGAAGTAAAGCAGAAAGTTTGGGTCAGGGTCGTCAAAATAGATATGGCTTATAGGGTAATATCTGACCTTGGTTTTCTCTAAAGATTAGCCTGGCGAAGGCACGACCCAATTGTCTGGATCAAATATTCGATTTTTGGGATCCCATCGACACTTTTGGTCTTATTCTAATGGAAAAACTTCTCGCAGATAACCGTCGACAGCGTGTTACACATCGAAGGTAGCAAAACCCGGCAAGTGAGAAAATCAGCGTGGTTTTATTAGAGAGGTTAGAATGTACCGTACAAAATTGTCTCGGGGTTTAGAAATGTATGCATCCATTTTGGAAGTAGGTTGAGTTAGTATTACATGTAAAACAGGTCCTTTAAAATTAACCTGGTTAAATCAACGTATTCCACACTACTTTTCAGTGGAGTGTTCCTTGGAACAATCCACTATTGCGAGCGCTGTAGCAGCTTTCAGCTTTCGGTTTTCACCATATTTTGTGGAGCTCATAACTCGTGAACGAGTGGAAGTATCAAGTTCAAACTTGGTACACTTGTGGGTAGTGGGGTCTAGTTGTGCCTTTTCAGGGTCCCACCCCCCACAAACAATCGGTTCAGGGGCAAATGGGCCCAGATTGCCCAGTGAATAATGTTCATAACTTGACCAGAACTGGACACAGGACGATGAAATTTCTTGGACTTGTAGCTCCTAGGGCTGGGAAATCGCTTTTAAAGTTGCACCTCCTCCACCCACACCGTTCATGGGCAACTGGGCCCAGATTGCAATCTTACTCCTGAGCCCAGGAGTAAAGTTCGTTACCCTTTCCAGGAATCAACAGTATCAAGTTGAAACTTGGTAGGATTGTGATGGGGTCTCCTTTTACTTGTTGCGGGTCCCCCCCCCCCCCACTTGGTTCAGGGGCAGTTGGGCCCAGATAGCCCATTTTTTTTATGTTTTTAATTTGACAATAAGTGGAGATAAGGCGATGAAATTCCTTTGTGCTTTAGGATCATAGGGACCAGGGAGAGTTGAACCACCCCCACCATCCCCGTTCATGGGCAAGTTGGCCCATAACTGCCCATGAAAAAAGTTTTTGACCCGTGACTGGAATCAAACTCTAAGCTCGTATACTTGAGGGAAAACAGTGTAAATACGCATTTTGATGGTTCCCGCCCCCCCCCCCCTCCCGTCCATGGGCAGCTGGGCCCAGATTTTCCATTAGTTAAGTTCGTCTATGACTCTTGTATATTTGGGGAGATATATATATGGATAAGGATGTGGTGTAACATCAACAAATAAGACGGAGCGACGTAATTTAATCTTTAATGAACAGATTGGAAACTGGACTGTTTTGTCATATGATTGATGAAATGCCTTCCTTAATGAATTGTGACCAAGGGGGCATTAGTCTGCTACGAAATGGTTTATTGCACTTGTTATTACCTTGCTAATGAACAAGAGCTTTAAAGGGTGGGATTGGCAGGCAGACCATCAGTGTTCGAACAAATGCTATTCCTTCAAGATCTTCAACATTTCTTTGGATTTATACTGGCGGTTTATTTACATTTAAAGCTTTTAAAGGGGGGTGATTACAAGGTTATTTCAATACTTGTCTGGTTATTAGGGAAGAGTCTTGGTTCTAAAGCTGTTTGTATATAGATGTGATAAACATTTTACTTTTACACTCCACGTCTGAGCGCTTGCGCAATTGTTCTTTTTTCATCGGGTACTATTATGTCAGGCAATACAAGGTACTCGTCTAACACCTTGTTAACTGATGAACCGAAGACCGAGCTAATGTCTTTCTACTAAACCACTACGTTCAATTTCGGCCCCAATCCAGTCATTCTGACCCTCCTTCAGGGGGTCACACTTTGCATGTGGAAATGGATCATGGAAATTAACAGGAGTTAAGATTTTAAAGAAATAAAAGAATCTGGGCCGTTCCTCAAAGTTTTCAACTCCAGAAAAATGTCTTCTGGTGGAGAGGTTGTGAACATAGTGCAAGTGAAATTATCTAACAAGAGCTAGAAGCTCATATGGCACTTGCAAGGCTGGGTCAGAGATAAAAGTAGAAATTTGACGATATGTGGGTTTGTTGTGATTATTTGTAAGTAGAAATTTGCCTATATGTTGGTTTGCTGTGATCATAAATAAGCAAGACCCTTGAGATAAGAATGATCGCGCGCCCCTGGAAATCACGAAAATTTATAAAAGTATTTTTATTTTTGCATTTGGGCGTGATGATGCTCACTTTGAGGGCACTAGAAACTGATCTGTAATCAAAACCCTCGAGGCAAAAATGGTCATGGGCCTTTTAGGATCATGAATATATGTCATTTGGTCAAAAATATTTTTTCGACTTTTCGATTAAGATGCGCACTTTAAGGTGCTAGAAATTAATTTTTAAGCAAAACCCTCGTGGCATAAAGAACGGATACGTCAGCTGAATTTTATTGGAGCTATATTTCGGCCCTTCTTGGCAAAGGTCCTCTTCAGGCTCAAAACCGGAAAAACGAACTTGTGGGAAACATAAAGACCATGGGACCTCGGAGATCATGAAATGTATCGTCTGTCCAAAAGTTTTTTTGTTTCATTTTGCGGTTGAGATGAGCACTTTAAGGGATGCTCGGATCTGGGAAGTGACAATTTCCAAGCCAATCCAATTCCTAACCCGAAGCCAATCCCTAGCGTTCAAGTCAAATTTCATCGTCCTACCACATCTGGAAGTACCTTAATTCGCGATCACCGGAATTTCGGACCCCCTCCCCTACAACTCCCCCTATAGTGCCCGAATCTGGTCCAGTTATGTCACTGATGTATCTACGGTTTGTGCTTCTTCCAACCAAGTTTGATCCCCATCGCTCCAATCTAAGCGTGTCAAAAGGTTTCCAGTTCTCCCCTCAAATCTCCCCCCCCCCCCCGCCATACTCATCGGATACGGTCCGGATTTTATTTGGGACACTTGACACACGAAGTATCCAAATATCAAGTTTCATAAAGATCCAATCACCCGTTCGAAAGTTATACATGCCTCAAAATTCCAATCCTTACCCCCCCCCCCCCCCCCCACACACACAATGGTCGAATCGGGGAACCGACCATTTCTAAGCCAATCTTGTCAAGTCTCTAATGATCTTGCCGTTTTTCATCGTTCTAGCACATCGGGAAATACCGTAAGACGCCATCACCGGAATTACGGACCGTCCCCACCTCCTACAACTTGCCCCCGGGTGCCCGAATCCGGTCCGGTTCTGTCATTGACGTATCTAGGGCTTGCGCTTGTTCTTCCCACCAAGTTTCATCCCAATCTCTCCACTCTAACAGTATCAAAAGATTCCTGGTCCCCCTAAACAAAAAACAAAAATCAACGAAGAAACCAACGAAAATGGGGTTTTTATAGGCCAACGAATTGTACAACGAATTGTAACTCATGTATTTTGTACGGCCAATTGGCTATTAAATATATATTCATATACTGAAATAAAAGGCGAACATTTCGGGAGGACAACCGCCTCCCTTCTTCAGCGCAGACAGAAAATTTCGAGAAGAAATGACAAAACGAGGATGAAGATCAATAGCCAAGAAAACTAAAACAAACCAAACAAGAGCTGGAAGCTCATATGGCACTTGCAAGGCTGGGTCAGAGGATGAAAGTAGGAATTCTTCAGTTCGTGGGTTTGTTGTGATTATCTGTAAGCAAAACCCTTGAGATAATGGGTCCTTGGAAATCACAAGAACGTATCGTTTCGTAATGCATTTGGCTTTGATGATGCGCACTTTAGGGGCGCTAGAAATTCGTCTGTAATAAAACCTATTGAAGCAAAAATGATTATGAGCTCATCGGGTTCAGTTGTAAGCAACACCCTTGAGGCAAAAATGATCTGATCATGTCAAGTCTCTAATGTTCAAGCCAAACTTCATGATCCTAGCACACCTTGAAGTACCTTAACTCGTGATCACCGGAATTCCGGACCCCCTCCCCTATCTTATTCCCCACACAGTGCTCGAATCCGATCCAGCTCTGTCACTGATGAATCTAGGGCTTGTTCTTCCCACCAAGTTTCATCAAAATCGCTCCACTCTAAGCGTGCCACAAGGTTTACGGCTCCCCCCTCTGACTCCGCCCCCCCCCCACACACACACAAAATCGGATCCGGTTCGGACTTCACATGGGACATCCGAGACACGAGCTCTTTCCAAATATCAAGTTTCATCAAGATCCGATCACCCGTTCCAAAGTTATACGTACCTCTAGATTTCGGATTCCCCTTCCCTCCACTCGCCCCACGGTGGTCAGATCGGGGAAGTGACCATTTCCAAGTTATTTTGGTAGGGTCCCTGATACACCTGCCAAGTTTCATCGTCCTAGCTTATCTGGAAGTACCCTAACTGGCAAACACCGGACTAACCGACCGACCGACCGATCGACAGACCGACGGAAAAGTGATCGGTATATGGCACTTGGCCAGAAGGCAAGTGCCATAAAAACCAACAAGAAACCAAAGATTAAAATAAAATTGAAAGCTTAAAATAGAGACAGCGAGCCACTCACCAATACCTGCGACTGACAATTATGACAGCTGAATCACAACTTTCGTAATCCGTGGTTACGATTTTGTATGCAGACAGACATACGACTATGAAGACAGACAGACAGACAGACACAACTTTCGTAATCCGTGGTTACGATTTTATATGTAGACGGTCAGTCAGTCAAGTGGAGTTGAAGCACCGTCATGTACCAGTTGTACTCATTTCCTAGTCTCGAGCGCGAACAATCATAATTGTTAGTCGCAGGTATTGGTGAGTGGCTCGCTGTCTTTATTTTAGGCTTTTAATTCTTCCAATTTTATTTTAATCTTTGGTTTCTTGTTGGTTTTTGGGATCCCAAAACGTAAGTGGAGGGATACCTATGACATCGCAAAAGTTGTCCGTCTGTCCGTCCGTCCGTCCGTCCGTCTGTAAGCACGATAACTCTCGAAGGGAATGAGATATTTTGATGAAACTTGGTGAGAAGGTTCGTTGGGTCGTCGGACCAGTCAAGTTCGTAGATGGGCTTTGTAGCTCTACATTTAGGGGTGGGGGAGGGGATTGAAATTAAGGGACAAACAAAATATTTTGAAACAGCTAATGTGATAGTCGATTATGGGGTAAGAAGACATGCTGAACACGATGGTGAAAACCATTTTGTCATCGGACAAGTAGTTCGCCCGGAATCCGGCCAAAACCGGAAAGTTTGTTGAAAGTAAAAGTTTTATTTGAAGTTGATTAAATGTTCGATTTAGGGGTAGGAAGACATGCTGAAGACGATGGTGAAAATTATTTTCTCGACGGACAAGTATTTCGCCCGGAATCCGGCCCAAACCGGAAAGTTTGTTGAAAGTAAAAGTTTTATTTGAAATTGATTAGATGTTCGATTTAGGGGTAGGAAGACATGCTGAAGACGATGGTGAAAACTATTTTCTCGATGGACAAGTATTTCGCCCGGAATCCGGCCTAAACCGGAAAGTTTGTTGAAAGTAAAAGTTTTATTTGAAGTTGATTAAATGTTCGATTTAGAGGTAGGGAGACATGCTGAAGACGATGGTGAAAACTATTTTCTCGACGGACAAGTATTTCGACCGGAATCCGGCCCAAACCGGAAAGTTTGTCAAAATTAAAAGTTTAATTTGGAGTTGATTGGATGTTCGATTTAGGGCAAGAAGACATGCTGAACACTTATGTGAAAACAAGTTTCTACCCGGACATGTAGTTCGTCCGGAATCCGGCCAAAACCGGAAAACTGTTGGAAGTCAAAGTTTTATTTCTAGTTGATTAGATAAGCGATTTAGGGGTAAGAAGAGATGCTGAGTCCCTGTGTGACAATCGTATTTTACCCGGACATATAGTTCGACCGGAATCCGGCTGGAATCGGAAAATTTGTTATAAGCTAAATTTCTATTTGAAGTTGATTAGATGTTCATTACTGGGGAAAGAAGATACCCTGATTTCGTCTTTGAGCTTTCTTTTTTCGCCGGACAAGTAGTTCTGGAGTTCGGCCGGAACCGGGAAATTGGCAGAAGTGGCAGGAAGTTTTCGTCAAAACAGATATGACTTATAGGGGTAAACACACATGCTGAATCCAAATCTGAACTTGGTTTTCTCAGGTGATTAGCTATTTGGCCTTAATCCGTTTCTGAATTTTAATTGTAAAAATGTTCAAGGAGTCTGGCGAAGACTGGATCTGGCTAAGACGAGACCCAGTTGTCTGGATCAGATATTGAATTTTTGGGATCCCATCGAAACCTTTGGTCTTGTTTGGTTTGTTTTAGCTTTCTTGGCTGTTTATATCTTCATCCTCGTTCTGGCATTTTTTCTCGAAATTTTCTGTCTGCGCTGAAGAAGGGAGGCGGTTGTCCTCCCGAAATATTCGCCTTTTATTTCAGTTATTCGTTGGCCTACAAAACAAGACCAAAGGTTTCGATGGGATCCCAAAATTCCAATATCTGATCTAGACAACTGGGTCTTGTCTTAGCCAGATCCAGTCATCGCCAGACTCCTTGAACATTTTTACAATTAAAATTCAGAAACAGATTAAGGCCGAATGGCTAATCATCTGAGAAAAACTTCCTGCCACTACCGCCAATTTCCCGATTTCGGCCAAACTCCAGAACTAATTGTCCGGCGAAAAAAAGAAAGCTCAAAAATGAACTCAGGGTATCTTCTTTCCTCAATAATGAACATCTAATCAACTTCAAATAAAAATTTAACTTATAACAAATTTTCCGACTCCAGCCGGATTCCGGTCGAACTATATGTCCGGGTAAAACATGATTGTCACACATGGATTCAACATCTCTTGTTACCCCTAAATCGGTTATCTAATCAACTAGAAATAAAACTTTAACTTCTACCAATTTTCCGGTTTTGGCCGGATTCCGAGCGAACTACATGTCCGGATAGAAAATTGTTTTCACATAAGTGTTCAGCATGTCTTCTTGCCCTAAATCGAACATCTAATCAACTTTAACTAAAACTTTTAATTTTAACAAATTTTCCGGTTTGGGCCGAATTCCGGGCGAACTACTTGTCCGTCGAGAAAATGGTTTTCACCACCGTGTTCAGCGTGTCCTCCTACCCCTAAATCGAACATTTAATCAACTTCAAATAAAACTTTTACTTTTAACAAACTTTCCGGTTTGGGCCGGATTCCAGGCGAACTACTTGTCCGTCGAGAAAATGGTTTTCACCATTGTCTTCAGCATGTCTTCCTACCCCTGAATCGAACATCTAATCAACTTAAAATAAAACTTTTGCTTTTAACAAACTTTCCGGTTTCGGCCGGATTCCGGGCGAACTACTTGTTCAATGACAAAATGGTTTTCACCATCGTGTTCAGCATGTCTTCTTACCTCATAATCGACTATCACATTAGCTGTTTCAAAATATTTTGTTTGCCCCTTAATTTGAAACCCCTCCCCCACCCCTAAATGTAGGGCTACAAAGCCCATCTACGAACTTGACTGGTCCGACGACCCAACGAATCCTCACATCAAGTTTCATCAAAATATCTCATTCCCTTCGAGAGTTATCGTGCTTACAGACGGACGGACAGACGGACGGAAGGACAGACGGACAACTTTTGCGATGTCATAGGTATCCCTCCACTTACGTTTTGGGATCCCAAAAAAAACATTTTCGTTGGTTTATTCGTTGATTTTGTGTGATATGTCAGGCCAATGTGGCTTACGAAATTATCCTGGTCCCCCTCTGACCCCCCCCCCCCCCGCAATTAATCGGATCCGGCACGGACTTGAAACAGGACATCTGAGACAACGAGATCTTTCCAAATATAAAGTTTCACCAAGATCCGTTCACCCATTCGAAAGTTATACGTTCCTCAAGATTCCGGATTCCACATCCCGCCACTCCCCCACGGTGTTCGGATCGGGGAACTGACTATTTCCAGGTTAGTTTGGTCTATCCTGCCAATAATCGTCCTAGCACTTCTGTAAGTACCCTAGCTCAAGAAGAGCAGACCGACCGACCGACCTAAAAGTGATCGGTATATGGCACTATGGCACAAAGTAAGTAATAGTGTGTTAGTATAGTTTTTGTTGCATGATGGCCTTTTGATTTTAATGTACAAATAAGTAATTCATTCATGACAGAAAAGAACGATAATTACCGATGTCCAGCTCGATGTATGATGACGTTTCGCCGAGCCACCATGATGTCGTAGGGGCAGCAAGCTCCTTCTCGGCTATGGCAGTGATTAGGTGCTGAGCTGAAAATGAAATACTCAAAAATTCTGGCGAAAAAACTACCGGCGCTTGCCACAGGAGCTGCCATTTCGGTGTTTACTGACGCGATATGGGTATAGCTGCATTACCGATTCTCGAAGTAAAATAAAGTTAGTGTGACAGAGAAGGTACCAAAATGAAAGAGTAAAGGACCGTTCAAGCTTACGTTTATGGCGCATATTTTCTGAGTTATACATGCCATCCGCGAATATGTGTGGTAAATTTTCCTCCCGCCGAGGCTTGTTGTGGTAAAAATAAATAGGAACGGGTTCTATTTTGTGTGTTAAAAGTTATACGTAACCACTCATAGCAATGCTTTTCCATCACGTGACTACAGAAGAAGAAAGAGAGAAACATTTAAGGAGAGATATTTGTAACATGAAAGTAACTGAATGCAGACTGAATGAGTTCTTTGAATGAAAGCCAGTCATACTAACTTATACAACTAATTATGTTTCAATTACAAGCTTTTACCTTATCTGAAATAAGAAGAACAATCCTGGTAGGCTCACATTTAAATCGAGGAATATAAACTAGTCCAACAGACACAGCAGCAGATAATTATACCGAGTATTATGCTGGATTTTCGTAAAACCGGACGAGGCTGATCTAAAAATTCCACATGAAAGTCATCAAAGGTTATGTTCTCTTGATGGATTGTCAGGTTTAAGGCTCCGTTTTGAAGATCTACGCATACGTGGTCCAAACGTCGGAGAGCGGCTTACAACTCGATTTTCAACTTGAACGGCTGCAGAGGATACGGCTGAAAAGGCGAAGTACTTTTATTCGTCTTACAACATAAGCGTGAACGGTCCATAAGATACGTCTTTGTTCGGTTCAATTTAATTTTCAGTTCAATTATTAAACTCAAAATAAATGAGCAAAATAAGAGCTGGATTTTCCGCCGTCGTTCGAGCGCTACCTTAGGCGTATTCTCGTCGTTCCCCGAGGACTCCTTCTGGGAGTCCCTCCGTTTTTCTTTATCCTAGGGACTCGCTCCCCGTATTCTCGCGTAGTCCCCACGGATCGTCACCATCATCAAAAAGGACTCCCTTTCAAGTTCGAAGGGGAATACATTTTTGCAGGAGCTGGTGCAATGTAAATATTAATTCAAAACAGCTTAAAAAAAAAAGAAAAAAAGTGGATCCAGATAATTTCATCAACTGCAATTTTTTTTGAAGAAAATCCATTCTGGAAACATGTGTTCTGGTTGTTTTCCATACGCGGAGTCCACGTCGAGTGATTCCGCGCCGTTCTCTTTGAATCCCGAGGAGTCCTCGGGGAACGGCTAGAATACGCCTCTTATTATGTTCTCAAGTCGGATATAGACCACCGGTCAGAGTATCAACATAGAGAAAGTATCGGAAAAGGTTCATCCAAGCCACTGACAGTATAAGAGTAATAACATCACCGGTTCACGTATAATAGCTTGCTTACTTTGTATGTCTACCGACAGAACTTTAGATAAACAAGACCAAAGGTTTCGATGGGATCCCAAAAATTTAACAACTGATCCAGACAATTGGGTCTTGTCTTCGCCAGAATCCTTGAACATTTTTACTGTTGAAGTTTGGAAACAGATTAATTTAGCAAATAGCTAGCCATCTGAGTAGCGTGTGCGGAGCGAATACCCAAGCTAGAACCCCGTTACTACCGTACGGAGCGGTACCGTAATAGTTTTATCCCTAAATTTGTACATATTTTCAACAAAGAGGTTCAGTCATTCTCGTGTGTGTCTCACTTCTATGTTTTTGTGTTAGACCATTTTCAGTTTGAATTTTTATTTTGATATTATGACAGACATTATTGATTTGCCTTCACGTATATTGACGTATTCAAGATGCCATTTGGCCCCAAGCCACGGTATGAGATGATATTTGAAATAAACTGAAACTGAAACCAAGTTCAGATATACCACCTATATATGCAATATCTATTTTGACGATACTGATCGATACTTCCTGCTTTACTTCTTCCAAATTTCCGGTTTCGACGGAATTCCGAGCGAACTACAAAAAAAGAAAGTTCAGAAACGAATTCAGCGTATCTCCTTGTCTCTATAAAGAACATCTAAGAGACTTCAATAAATTTTCCGGACGTTCCGGACGAACTACATGTCTGGGTAAAAAATGATTGTCATATACGGATTCACCGTCTCTTCTTACCACTATATCAGTCATCTAATCAACTTAAGAAAACACTTTTGCTTTTAACAGATTTTCCGGTTTTGTCCGGATTCCGGGCGAACTAGTTGTCCATGTAGAAAATGAGTTTCGCATAAGTTTTCAGCATATCTTCTTATCCATAAACTGAACATCTAATCTACTTCAAGTAGAACTTTTGCTTTTAACAAACTTTCCGGTTTTCATCGACCATCACCAGACGAACTACTTGTCCGGCGAGAAAATGGTTTTCATCATCGTGTTCAGCAGTTCTTCTTACCCCATCATCAACTATCACATTAACTGTTTATAAATATTTTGTTTGCCCCTTATTTTGAAACCCCACCCTTAAATATAGAGGTACATCTAGAACTCGACCTTACCCTTGACCCAAAGAACGTTCACACCAACTTCCATCAAAATATTTCATTCCCTTCGAGAGTCATCGTGCTCACAGGCGGACGGACAGGCGGACGGACAGACGAACAACTATTACGATGTGATAGGTATCCCTCCACTTACGTTTTGGGATCTCAAAAATTACTCGAGACGGATACGCCGGCTAGGATATTTTTCAGAAATATCAGAAATTCGAATACAGATCTGCGAGTGGATGGAAGCGGCGAGCGACTTCTGTTTTTTGTGCCGTCAATGCTGGAATGATTTTTCTATTTTCGTCAAAATAACACTCCGCGGGGTAATCCAGCCGATCACGTTTCAGAGATCCGTAGTTACCACGCTTACTACGCTCCCGAGCATGGTAAGCAAATAGTTACTATAAGTTACTATTTCGTGAAGGTTGGGATTACGGTTAGCGTAGTAACTTTTCGTGAGGCTGGAACGGAAATAGTAAATAATAGTTACTACTGTTAGAAGAGTGGAACACGCTCTAAGTTAAGGCCAGTTCGGAGTAACCAGGCGACCAATCGTAGTTTCAAAGGACCTGTTTCTGTAAGAACATGGGTTCTGCACGTTCTGCCAAAACTGTCATCCAAGGAGAAAGGGTCATGAAAAGAGGCTAAAAACAGCCGAAGCCGTGTGTGATTTTCTGTAAGCATATCTTAATTGTAAAGAGGCCAAATATCTCAGAATATCTGAGCAGAATCAATTTAATCAATCAATCAAGTTTAATCCGAATAGCTAAAAGCTAGAAAAGGAATACAAATTTACAAAATACATAGACCCACAAGAAACAAATTAACTAATACACTTACAAGAAATTACCAGAAATAAATGATGGAATGAAACTACGTAAAAATTGGGTAGAAGAATTAGCGGGATATGGGGAAAACTAATTGCCAGTATTCCTCTCGGACCGACGCACGGAAGACGGGAGCGGAGGGGGGAATAGATGGGTCATCTGGGGACAACGCGTTATCTTAGCTCCAAATTTGTTTGAAAGAGTAAAGCGCGAGGTGTCTTTTAAAGCTATGGTTCCAAAGGTACTGCTCACTTTTGTCTGCGTTAGCTTTTATGTTACAGCTGTGCTGATAAGCTGTACTGTAATCTAGAGGTGTGCTTTAAGAGCATTTTCCAGACGTCTTATTGTTAATTAGCCCGAGGGCAGACTGTTGCCCTTAGGCTAATAAACGGTAGGATTAAGAAGGAAATATTTGGGTAAGGTTATAGTGCTATCCTTACTTTTGCCCGATGTGCAAGTAAATGAATGAATGCATTTTCCATTTAATAGGAGTTAAGAGACCTGGGGAAGAAAGTATTTGGGGAAAGGGTGTGGGGGGATCCAAGGAAAGGTTTAACAAAAAAATTGAAAAGTAGAAGTTAGAAATTTGGGAAGATTCCTTAAGGTGGCCATGATCCACAGGGAAAGTTTTTTGTAGTTAGTTCCGTTGTTGACGTTACGGCTAGTTTCAATGTTGTTTTATTATTTCCATGGCCCTTTGTGCTTTTACGGAAATAAATTTATGCTATGCTTATTAGTCTGCCTGCTCGAGAGAGCTTGAGTCGATAATATGTTTGATAGCGTATCCTTCACACCTGCGCGAGAAGCTTTCAGGCTAGATGCTCATTTTTCATTTTCCTTTCTCGGTTTCTTCTACTGAATTCTCGGTTCTTTCAACATTAGTAAGTTTTTTCATCAACATTAGTAGGTTTTTCTCCAGTTTTTCTTAAAAACTTCCGTTTTTCCACTGAAAAACCTGATGCGTCCGCGTCGACGCATCGCTAGAATAGAACTTGGTTCTATTCTTGCGTTGCGTTTTATTTATCTGCATAAGCTCTGCGTTTGCGTCGACGCAAACGCGACGTAGAGGTTGCGTAGCCCAGTGTGAAAGGTTCAATAGTTGCGTTTTTGCAGATACCAATTCAATTCAATTCAATCAATTCAATTATATTTAAGAAAGACATAACACGGACAAGCCGAATAGTAGGTTTCGTCTCACATCAACATAATACAATAAAATGGAAAAGATATACAAATTCAACCGACAACAGCTAGGTCAGTAAATATGTCCACTTGACAATAGTATAACAATAGCATAAAAATACATAGTCGTGCAATAAAACTTTATACAAATACTATAGAATTACGAAAGCTAACAAACAACAACACTAACGTCATTTACAATTCGTTTTTGTTATTATACAATACGAAACTAGGCACAAAGCTATTCACGCAACGAGTGTGGGTGTGCGTGTGCGGCTGTAGTTTCGGCACTGGTAAAGCGACCGCTCTTGCTGGCCTGACTCTCTCAGCGCTGAAATCCGGAGGGATACTATGGTATCTGTTACCACGGTAACTGGATCTGCAATTAGTCGTTTTTGCAGTTATTGTGGTATCTGATACACGGTGCTCTGCAAAAACGACTATTGCCGAAATTGCACTTTTCGAAGTCATCCCAAACGAAAAACAGATATCCAGTTGTGAGAAGTGCTAAACTTCTTTCTCATCAATCAGACAAAATTTGATGAAAGGGAGATGACTTTCCAGATACCACGACCAGTTACCACGGTCGGACCGTAGTATCTGTATATCTGATACCACGATAACTGGCCAGATACCACGATAACTGCAAAAACGCCTTTTGACCGTGGTATCAGATACCACGATAACTGCAAAAACGACTTTAGACCGTGGTAACAGACACCATGGTATCCGCAAAAACGCAACTAATGCGTCAACCTGAAAGCGGCTTAACCGTGCTGCACATTTGCTGAGTCTGCGCGAAAAGCCCGTTCATTATTTGTCTATGGCGGCGAGCTAACATCATTTTGGAGGCATCTGTTGAGAGCCACATTAGTGTTATATGGTAGAGTTGTGAGTTCTTTGATTGTTAGTTTTAGGCAAAAGCTGAATCAAAAGTTGATGAAACGAAGAATATAAAACGCTTCGCTTTCTCAAACAAGACCAAAGGTTTCGATGGGTTCAAAAAATTCAATATCTGATCCAGACAACTGGGTCTTGTCTTAGCCAGATCCAGTCATCGCTAGACTCCTTGAACATTGTTACAATTAAAATTCAGAAACAGATTAAGGCCAAATAGCTAATCATCCGAGAAAACCAAGTTGAGATATGGATTCAGCGTGTGCCCGTACGGAAAATCTACACCTCGAATCTAGGTCAAAACGGCCTCGTACGTTTGAAACACAAACTAGGTCGTTTTCGCTGCCTATTCGCTCTCGTTTTGACCTCAAATCTGGGTCAAAACGGCCTCGTACATTTGAAACACAAACTAGGCCGTTTTCGCTCTCGTTTTTCACCTCAAATTGGGGTCAAAACGACCTCGTACATTTGAAACAGAAACTACCTCGTTTTCTCTCTCGCCTAATTTGGTAGCGAATCCACCTCGACCTCGTACATTTGATGCAGAAAGACCCTGTTATCTAAGTAAGCATAACGAAGTCGAAACCAAATAATGTTGGTAACAATCGACCACCGTCAAGAAACAAAAATTCGTATCCATGGATCAGTGATCTATCATAGAACTATGTCAGAGTGGCGTTAAATTATACTTCATATAGAAGACAAAACTAGTTTCCCCAAATGATCGATTTAGGACTAGTAACTATTGAAATTTGTTTGGTGATGCTTTTGCACCATCGAACAAGGTTCAAACTCGGAAGCTGCTTCTGAAATTTTTTGAATTTCATAGTACAGCAATATTTTCAAAACTATAGACGGCAAGGCTTAAATTAAAGCATTTCCGTGGCTCTTAAAATTAATATTTTTTTTTGTCCTGTCTCGAAACAAGCAGAATAAGGTATGATATACTGCTTAGATTGGATTTGATTAATATAGTGATACATACAATCGGACTGGATTGCTCTTTGCTCCTAGGTTTCTGGCAAACGTAAAGCTCGAAAGTAGTTTCTCTTTCATTATAGATAATCCTTCAGCCCGAGCTGACTGTGAATCATATTTGACGGTGCAGACGGTGCTGCTACATATTATTAGAGCTATATTTCGGCCCTTCTTGGCAAGGGTCCTCTTCAGGCTCAAGCCGATCATTCTGGAAAATGAACTTCCTGGGAAATAGAAACATACGAAAAATGAGCTGGAAAATGACTGTTCAGTTTCCAGCTTGTGCGGCTTGAGCCTGAAGGGGACGCTTGCCAAGAAGGAAATAGAGCTCTAATAAAATGTAACTGACTTATCCGTTTTGTACCGTCAAATATTCTTTCTTATTGCTTAAATAATGCAACTACCTCTGCATCTCGTCAATTACCTTGCCAGTGGAACAAAAGTCGAAGGATTATAGGAAAATCTTTGACCATCCCCTGATGGCAACTTCGCAGTGAAACTATAAGGTCGCCCTCGCACTTCACCAGAAACGAGGTGGAGATGAAATCTCCCTGATATTTCGCTACCATCTTCGCAGCGAAAAGAAGGCCGAAGTTGAATACACCCTCGCCCTTCGCCAAATATGAGGCGGAGGTAGAATCGCCTTGTCTTTCGCCATCTTTTTCGCAGCGACAACTAAGGTCGAAGGGAAATCCGCCTTCGCCCTTTACTAAACACGATAGCGAACGTGAGATCTCCCTCTCCTTCGCCTTCATATTCGCAGCGAAAATGTGGGTCGAAGTATAATTCGCCATCAATATTCGTCCTCGCTATACTTTCGCCGGCATTTCGCTACCGAAAATACCTTTTCGTCCTCGATTCGAGGTGTAAAATGGCATTCGACGTGGAGATTTTCCGTACGGGTGTATTTACCCCTATAAGTCATATCTGTTTTGACGAAAACTTCCTGCCACTTCTGCCAATTTCCCGGTTTCGGCCGAACTCAAGAACTACTTGTCCATCTAATCAAGTTCAAATAAAAATTTAACTGATAACAAATTTTTCGACTCCAGCCGGATTCCGGTCGAACTATATGTCCGGGTAAAATATGATTGTCATACACGGATTCAGCATCTCTTCTTACCCCTAAATCGGTTATCTAATCAACCCGAAATAAAACTTGAACTTCTAACAATTTTCCGGTTTTGGCCGGATTCCGGGCGAACTACATGGCCGGGTAGAAAATTGTTTTCACATAAGTGTTCAGCATGTCTTCTTGCCCTAAATCGAACATCTAACCAACTCCAAATAAAACTTTTAATTTTAACAAACTTTCCGGTTTGGGTCGGATCCCGGGCGAACTACTTGTCCGTCGAAAAAATGGTTTTCACCATCGTCTTCAACATGTCTTCTTACCCCTAAATCGAACATCTAATAAACTTCAAATAAAACTTTTACTTCTAACAAACTTTTCCAGTTTTGGCCGGATTCCGGGCGAACTACTTGTCCGATGACACAATGGTTTTCTTCATCGTGCTCAGCATATCTTCTTACCCCCTACTCGAATATCACATTATCTGTTTCAAAATATTTTGTTTGCCCCTTAATTTGAACCCCCACCCCTAAATGTAGGGCTACAAAGCCCATCTACGAACTCGACTGGTCCGACGACCCAACGGATCCTCATACCAAGTTTCATAAAAATATCTCATTCCCTTCGAGAGTTATAGTGCTTACAGACGAACGGACGGACGGAAAGACGGACAACTTTTGGGATGTCATAGGTATCCCTCCACTTACGTTTTGGGATCCCCAAAGGTACTTACCTGAATGTTGCTGCATATGATCAAACCTTCTCTTCCAGTCAAGTTTCACTAACACTTCCTTCCCAACTGGCAACGCTGCCCTGGCGTAATGAGCTACTTTGCTATCTTCTCGCAGAACTCGGGAGACCATAACATCGTCAATCACGCCTCTATCGTCCGGCTGCAAGATACATATTATCAGCAGAATAATTAATTAAGAAGGCGATATGGCGTGGAGAGGAGAAGATTTTTCATCTTCGGTTGACCGCTGGAAAAAAAAGAAACAGGATTGTTTCAGTCTCCCTAATTATTGCCCCCTACCCCCTCCAAGCAGTTAATTTGTCAGGCTACCTCGTAGGCTGCCAAGATCAGAAAGATAATACTTTCTCGGAGAAGTCATCGCAGTAGCTTTGTAAGGGCCTTTTTGTCCGGTGTCAACGAGCTTCCCATACAGCGTTGCCGCATGTCGCACGATAGTGCGAATTGCCACTCTAGTTTATTTTGGCCACTCTTGACCTACGGATGACATAAAAATCACCTTATTTCAGAAAATGTTCAAATGTGTAATTCTTGCAGCAGGGATTCCGACCAAAAGTGACTAAATATTCCTTGAGCCCAAGCTGACTTTGAAATACGTCAGTTACGTATAGCTGATGTATCCATTGTATATATTATTTGAATAGAAGTGACTATTTCACGTTTTTCATGAAAATAAATTAAAATGTGTTATTTTTGCAGCGGCGATTCTCACCAAAGGTGACAATATCACGTTTTTCATGAAACTGAAATTTCACTCCCAATTCATTCTCTTTCTTTGAGCTAAATAATCATTCTAAAAATGTTTCAGGTGTGACAACACTGTTAACATACTATGTGACCCCGTACCCATAGCATGTACTATCAATCTTTGTTAGATAGACTTTACAAAGATTTCTTATTAGCCTACAGAATACGATCTAATGCTTGTAGAAAGGTTGCGTATGGCGAGGAACTGACGGACTCAGTATCACAAAGGGGTAATTAAGTTTTCCGGTTAGTTGCGAACGAGGTCACATGGTGTTAGAGTTTTTTTTAGCAAGAAAGGGTAGCCTACAGTAGAGTTTACATCAATAGTTGCTGCCGACTAGTATAGCGGATAGTGGTTTCACCTGTATTTAAAGTCTTTGATTCATATGGCCGAGAAGGTGGGAGACCCCATCATTTTTCGATGGGTCGGATTTTTACGAACATATTGTTACCTTTGTTTTTCCTGAAGGTCCTCACGGTAGCCAACAGTTGCGTTTTTGCGGTAACCGGGTATCTGTAACTCTGAACAATTGTTGTTTTCGCAGTTACGGTGTATCTGTTACCCTGGAGAATTGTCGTTTTCTCAGTCACCCAGTAACTCTGGTATCTGGAACGGAGTAACCCTGCCGAGCTCGGGGTTACCGAAATTCAGTAACCTGGTAACTGCATCCTTTTCATCACATAAACAAACAAAATATGTCTTGGGAATTAACTGCCTTTACAAAGGGCAAGTTTATTCTGATGGACGACTCTGACACGGTTATCAGCTTTTTACCTGAAGAAGCTGTTTGTAACGGATTTGACCTAGGTAAGGTTTTTTGGCTCAAAATTTCTGCATGACTCCAGGAAGGGTACCCGAACTCAAACTTACGTAACCTCAATGTTAAAAGTAAATTTCTTTGCAGTCCTTACAAGATCCTAGAAATGTCTTGGTAGTCCTTACTTGGTCCTAACCTAACAGAAAAAGAGAATCAAGGAATTTACGCTAACTGTACGCTAACTAACCTAAAAGAAAAAGAGAATCAAGGAATTTACGCTAACTGTCGTTTTTGGTTCAGTTACCGGGTATCAGTAACCCGGTATCTGAAGAAACGGCAAGAGTGCACTCAGTTACCGGGTAACAGTTACTCTAGGTTACCGCAAAAACGCAACTAACGTTATCCACAAATTACTTGACCACAATTCACTCCTGAAAGCAAGTCCGCCATTGCTAATTAACTATTCATTGATCACCCGGCGGTGGTCAAACTAGTTACTAAAAGCTTCGAGACGATCGAGTGGCGTGTAAGAGGATTAAAACAACTAAGTAGATCATCATGTAGACGTTTAGAAATCATCGGCCAGTTTGACATTTGTTGGTCTCGGGAGCTGAATATTATTTAGCTCAATTCCAGA